>JAUIMM010000516.1:6695000-6772500 GCA_031769625.1 Taudactylus pleione | reverse complement strand
TACTGGGGGCTCTGCATAAGGGGCACCGGTAAGGACATTACTGTGGGCTCTGCATAAGGTGCATTACTGGGGGCTCTGCATAAGGGGCACCTGTAAGGACATTACTGGAGGCTCTGCATAAGGGGCATTACTGGGGCCATTACTAGGGACATTACTTTGTGCTCTGCATAAGGGGCACAAAATAAAGGGCATTACTGGGGGCACTGCATAAGGGGCACTACTAGGAACATTACTGGGGTTCTGCATTAGGGGCATTACTGGGGGCTCTGCATAAGGGACGCTACTAGAAACATTACTGGGAGCTCTGCATTAGGGGCATTACTGGGGGCTCTGCATAAGGGGAAGTACTAGGGACATTACTGGGGCAGTGCATAAGGGGCATTACATAATGGGCATAAATTCAGGGGGCATTGCATAAGGGGCACTACAGGGGGCACTGCATTGGTTTTTATTAATAATAAACCTTTCAAAATTGCATGTAAGACTTTTTTTTTTCGTTGTGGCCCTCATATAGTGCCCCCATATAATGCCGCTTGTACAAAAAAAACACTTACTTTTATCCCGGCTCCTGCATCCGTCGCCGTCCTGTCCGCCCGGCTGCTCCTCGGAACTATGAAAGAGACGTCATGACGTCTCTCCCATAGTGCGCATGGAGGGAGCCGGAAGCTGGAGTACAGAAGAGCACTCCAGCCTCCGGCTAACGCAGCGCTGCAGGGAAGAATCCGGGTGCCCGCTGGTAATAACATCTCAGCGGGCTTCCGGCTTAGAGCCTCCCTGCGGCACAGCCGGGCATGCATATGAATCATTCTGTATTATAGAATGATTCATATGCATGCCCGGCTGTCTGTCCATTACCCCCAGGAATTTCATTTTTACCCCATGTGGGGTAATTTACTCCTGTTCCCTAACCACTGGTCTATAGGTTGTAAACTTGGAGCCACGACAGTCATTTCATTTTAAATGTAAAAAAAGACTAAAGAAATTATTGTAGACTTTAGAAAATCAAACAAACAGGTTTATTGTCCTGAATGGACTGAATGTGGAGGTGGTGGAGTCTTTTTTTAAAATTTTTGGGCATTAACATCACTAGGGATTTGTCATGGAGTGTCCTTACTCAAAACGTGATTAAAAAAGCCCAGCAGCATTAGTTCTTTTAGAGGAAATTGCGTTTGTCGGGAAAGTGTTTTTATGTATTTAATTATTGTGTGGTTTGGTAACTGCACAGTAGCAGAGCTTAAAGGTGCCCATACGGATGCGATTGGACATTTCCCTTCGCCCACCATCGATACCGGCGACGGATCACTGACATTTGACATGTTAAATGTCCCTGATTTGAAGATCGATCATTATTTGATCGCGATCGTTAAATCGCCAAAATCCAACATGTTGGATTTCTGCGATCCTGCAATGCCGGGTTGCAGGATCGCGGCAATCCGTTTCAGATGTATGGGTCCCATTAGTCTCTTGAGAGGGTGGTAAAAACAGCAGGTCAAGTGATTGGATTGCGATTACCTAGTATTCAGGATGTATATGAAAAAAGGCTACTTGCTAAGGTGAGAAGTAGTTTGGGAGATCTGTCTCATCCAAATTATGGGCTGTTTGCTATTTTGCCCCCAGATAAGCGTTCTAGATAAATATTATGTCGAACATAGTCTATTTGAAAGAAAGCTTCTCCCAACAGCAATAACTATGTTAAATTTTATAAATTGCATACTTTGGGTTTTTAGGTGGTGATGTTCTTATGCTTTTATGTTTTCTGTTATAATGTATATTTCTTGCTGTTGATTGTTCATAATGTTGATCTACTCTAAAACACAGGACCTCATTCAGAGGCGGTTGCAAGAAGCGATCGCTCTCTATAAATGAGGGCGGGCGTTTTTTTTTTTTTTTTTTTGGTGCGGCCTTCTGGTCGCAAGCTAAGCTGTGAGTTACCACCCACAGCTTAGCTAGCGACCAGGGTGATGGTCGCGATGGTGATCACCATCGCGACCATCGGGGCTTGCGACCAGACCCTAAGGTTGGATCTGGGCACTCGCAAGCCCCATTGAGCTTTCTGCTCTGATGGAGCAGGAAGCTCCCCACTGACATCACTGATGATGTCAGTGCGGCCGCCCACAAAACGGTAAGCATTCCTTAAGGAATGCCTCCGTTTTGGAAACCACCCCCCCGGCCCGCCTACAAAAAGGGGCGAGCTGTCGATCAACATTGACAGCCGCCCCTTTTGTAGCGAGCTCCGGAGCGAGAGAGTTTCTCTCTCGCTCCGGGGCTTGCGCACGCTGCATGTGCGCAGGGCTACCCATCGACCTGGTTGCGAGCACATCGGTGCTTGCGTCCGGGTCTGAATGACCCCCACAGTGTTGTACAGGCTTCTCCCGCTGCTTGTGAACACCGCTTAATCTCCTCTCACCTGAATCTAACTCCAGGTCCCTGTCTTCTGCTAGCATTACATCACCATTCATTCTGTATTCTCTTTTCAGATCTGTGTCCCATATGCATTTTTTATGCTTTGATGCATTCTTGTAAGGTTCCAGACATCAACCCTTTTCCAATTTCTTTGAAATCACTGTGTATTTGATTTACCATTTATAGTGATTGATTCAATTGTGTGCAATGGCCTTAATATGTCATTCTGTGACGGCACATTGAGGCCATCAACATCAAGTTGTTTTTTTTTTTTCTCACACCCCTTAAGGTGCCCACACACATAGCAACATTTTAAACGATTTGGCCGATTTCGACGAATTGTGACGACGAATTGGGTAAAAAAAAGTACAAATCGTGAGTTTATACTCACGAGCATGATGTCGATGCGCTTCCCCGCTCGTCGTACATCGCATCTTCTGATCTGCCGTGCTGTAGGGCAGATTAGCCAATCTGGGATACAATGCATTGGCTGCAAGATAGATCTTTAGTCAGATTGGACATTTTTAACTCCAAATCGTGATCACGACGGCAAGGGAGCTCCCGTGAAAGTTCATGAGGAAATTGGCCATAAAATCGTATCGTGAGGACATGGGTATGTGTGTGGGCACCTTTAGTGGTGTGTACAAAAATATGAGAAGCTGAGCATACCATAATAAATATATATGTGCACACATCACGCAGATTGGAATTGGCCCCCTAAAGAATTTTGCTGGTAAAAATATCATATGTAAGAAGTCATAAGTTCCCCACTGTATAAAAGGAAAGGGTGACGTTGGAGGTTGAATAACATGTAAACGGCCCTCAGGATAGTGATAAATGACTTAGTATATGTATTACATTGCTGGTACAGGTTGAGTCTCCCATATCCAAATATTCCGAAATACGGAACAATTTTGGTATGACCGAGATAATGAAACCTTTGCTTTCTGATGGTTCAATGTGCACAAACTTTGTTTAGACACAAAATTATTAAAAATAAAGTATAAAATTACCTTCAGGCTGTGTGTATAAGGTGTATATGAAACAACATAAATGATTTTCATGTATGTACACAAACTTTGCTTGAGCCACAAAATTATTGAAAATATTGTATAAAATGACCTGCAGGCTGTGTGTATAAGGTGTATATAACACATAAATGCATTCTGTGTGTATATTGGGGTCCCATTCCCAAGATATTTCATTATGATATGCAAATATTCCAAAATACGGAATATTCTGTTATCAAAAATACCCCTGGTCCCAAGCATTTTGGATATGGGAGACTCAACCTGTACCACAGTTACAGCTACCAACTTAAAACACTGGAGGAAGTTCTATTCAAATCAATCTCCATTTTGAATGGCACATTGCATCTATTCACATTACAAGTTTTGCCTCGCACCCCAGAGAGGTGTGCATGAAAACTTGCAATGTCAGCGGTACCATACCTGGCCGATATCTGCGTAGGAGAGCAGCATTGCGACAATGCTCCGCACTACATCCCCAGTAATTAAGTCCTGGCCACTGAATGGACCAAATAAAGATGCATCTAGGGTAGGTTTGATCCAGCTTTGAGCCAGTACCGTTACTATTAATGGTGCGATCCTTCTAGTGAACTGTCTGTCATTAATTCGTCTTTTGATGCAGAGTTCACCTTCTGTCAGTACAGGGCGATGTGCCTCGGTAGAGGGTAATGTGTCATGAAAGTAAGTACATCTCCTTATTGGAACCTCAAACATCAATGTAGAGGAACCAAAGTAGAAAAAGATTTCTTTAACTAGCTGTATTACATTCTCCTGTAATTCCCACTCTGTTGCAAAGACACACTCCTTGTGAGCATTCCCAGCACCTGCCTCTTCTTAGGACATTGATATGTGACGGTACACGGATGTATGATTTGTGCAGGAGACCAGAAAATGGTACCGCTCCCCCTCTTGCTGCCAATAGTGAGTTATCTTCCAAGCTCTGCTCTGCTTTATTTGTTTCCTTAAATTATTTCATATCCTTGAGACTCCTCACTATTTAAAAAATAATCATTTTATTCATTGAATTTGAATTCATTTTTTGCAAGGGTTGTGTGTAACAAATGGATGTCTAATGTTTGCATTAGGTATGCGTATTTAAATGTGTTTAAAAAAAAAAAAAAAAAAAAAAATCCTTGGCTATTGTATACTGCACTTTTCCTGCTAATTTTGCCTCCCGTAGTCCTGTCTTTTGCACCTGCTCCCAGTGCTGGGAGAGGAGATATCACTCTATCATGCAGCTTACTGGTAGCTAGGCATGCACATGGTTTTGACAGGTTAAGGGCCGAATTAAATTACTCAATAAGCCCCGTTTTTGCCATAAATTATCTCTTCCACGATAACTTTTTGAAATCGCGCAATTCAATTATTGCATGAGCGATAATTACATAGACAGAAACCTGCAAGAAGTTTTCACCATCTCCGAGCAGGTGAAAAAAAATAAATTGCAAAATCTAGATTTTTGCCTAAAAATTTGGGGATTTGTGTCAGAACCCTTTGGCCATCCCACTAATTTTAAATTGGCCAAAAAGTTATTTTTAAATTGGCTTAATTTTGGTTAAAAAATGTCAATTTTGGGGCAAAAAAAAAGTAGTGTGCCTGTTATTTTAGGGGGCTGTATGGATGGGACAGGTATTTTTAAACATTTCACGTGACTGCAGCAGGTGTATTTTAAAGAATTGTTATAAGTGCAGTTTATAGACCCAAAAATATACTTGCACCCATTTACATCCAGCAATTATTTTCTCAAAAAAAAATAAATTGCTTTTTAACATTTTTCAACACTTATGCAAATATGCATATAACAGCTAATTGACAATTTAAGAACCCAAAATATTGTTATTACGGCCATCATTAACACACTTCTATATTGATTTCCTATAGCAGTTAGGCTTTTCTTTGGGTACAGACTGATTTCCCAAAATGTGGAGACATTTTCGCAGGTCTCTCCATGAAAAATTATCGCACATATGCATTTTTGCTTGTTTTGCAATAGGATTTGGCGAATGGGAAAACCCATTGCCGGAATAGGAGCAAATATCGTACCAAAACCGGTGATAAGTGCGAGAAATTCGCAAATGATAATTTATTGATTTATCGCGTCTAAAGCTGTGTATACACTGACAGATATATTGGGCGATCAATTGATCGGCCAATATATCTGCTGCCCGTCGGCCAGTGTGTATGCGCGATATGTCGGTGAATATCGTCGTTCACCGACTTATTGCATTGGCTGTGCTGCGGGCGGTCTGTAGACAGCGGACAGCCTTGGGAAGGGGGGCGGGACATGCCGCCTGTATCTGCAGATATATCTGTATAGTGTATACCCAGCATAATTTAATCCGGCCCTAAGGGTGAGTTAGGTGGAAAATCATTCATCAGCAATAAGGGAAGTTGGACATTATTTGCTACAGTTACCTTTACTCCCTGTAAGTATATCTTGTTGCATAGTTACAATTTTTAAACACCACTAAAACTAAGAAGCAAAGGTAATGGGCATATAGCAGTATTCACAAATGTATCTGTAGAAGTATCCATACCATGAGTCGCATGCAAGATATATTCTATATAGTTTAGACCCCTTACACTGGGGGTGTGCCGACATATCCGACGACGACGTTCACAGACTTATCGGGTGTACACACCTGCCGACGTGCTTGCAATATATCGGCTGAATATACTAATATATAATATGATTATTGATCAGTGTGTAAGCAGGTCTATTGTTCATTTATCAGCATTTTTAGCCTCTGATAGCTTATTTTGTACTGTAAAGGCAAATGTAAAGCACTTTGAGTCCTCTAGGAGAAAAGCGCTATTTAAATAAAATTATTATTATAACAAATAGGATATAGACCCAACCATTTGCTGTTTTAAGGAACTTTCTAAAATGAAAGCTATTTGAGATAAAAGCATGGCAAAACTACAGCATGAATAAGAGTGCAAGATAGAAGAAGAATATTGGTAATTACCATTTTTAGAAACCTCTCTAAATTTAGATGTACCTACATATATTAATTAACTTGTCAGAACAAGGCTCGATAGGATTCAGAGTAAATCTCATATACAGGCTCATGAGTGATAATATAATATTATTTTAATTATCTGTAATTTAATCACAAACCTAGAGCATCAGTCAACCTTCAGGACAGGATTATATAGTGTACGAGAGACTTTTTCACTGGTATTTTAATATATTATCTGTCTATCACAGTTTTAGATACATATGAGCTATGTTATTTAGTTATTTTAAATCGATTGAGTGAATAGACTGTTCAGGAAATAAAGTGCAATATATTTGGCTAGCTATCAACACACACAGGATACACACAGGAATCCTAGCATTGTCGTAGTTTAATCTCTGTTTTTACACAATACAATTTATATTGGTGGAGATTTGCACTGAGAGATTTGGAACATTGTTTTTTGGCATGTTGCAATAACTGCTACATCCCGGGAAACTACGATACATTGTGTCTGGAGATAATAACCGAGCCGACAGAACAATTTATTCCCACTGGAAGTTTTGATTACCTGTTGTGTGTTTTTAGTATTTCCTGCCATTGATTACATGAATATTTTCTCACCAGTACAATTTATGTAGGGTTATATGGAAATAATGTATTGTTTATTTGGTGTTCATTTCATTTTAAATAATATAATAAATTTTAATGATTCGATGTGACCAGTGCACCACAGCACTATTTTGTTTGCGTTTACATTTCTAACCTTTACAGCTCGCGGTACCTTGGCAAAGATGAGAGGATTGTAGTCGTGTTTACATTTAAGTGCACACTGTTTTCTATCAACCTATTAAGGCTTCAAGGAAGTCTAGTATACTTAGGAAGAAAATCTTTGGCTTTAGCAACAATATTTTCAGTTATGATAAGCTGTTAAATGGTGTGTGTAAATATGTTCCGCAACTGGAGTACATGAGTAAGGTAGAAAATCTTTCAGGGATGGCAGTTCTTTGGCACAAATAGCACGGATGGTGTGGGGTAGCACAGACTGTGTAATGGTTAGCATTACTGCCCCACAGCACTGAGGTTGCTTTTTCGATTCCCAACACGGCTCTAACTGCGTGGAGTTTGTATATTCTCCCTGTTCTTGCATGGATTTCCTTAGGGTACTCTGGTTTCCTCCCACACTCCAAAAGTATACTGGTAGGTTAATTGGCTCCTGACAAAAAAAAAATCAACCCTAGAGTGTAAGTCTGTGTGTTTGTGTGAGAGCATGTGGTGTGGTATAGATTGTAAGCTCTACTGGGGCAGGGACTGATGTGAATGGCGTAAAGCGCTGCGGAATGTGTGTGCGTTATATAAGTAACTGCTAATAAAGTTTTGTGGGAAACTGAAAGGTTTGTATCGCAGCGTAGTGTGAAATATCCTTAATGTAACATGAGCACAGTAATACAGTACTTCTATTCACATTTCATGAAATATCCCTCTCATGTGACTGTAAATTTATTTTGTACAGAACATTCTTTCATGTGTCAGATTTTATCTTTGCATACAAGGATTTGAAAAGCTAAAATGAAATTTTATCTTACAGATGAACAAGAGGATGAAGATGCCACGGTCAATCGTGTTTCGTATGTACATTTTTCTTTTTTTTTTTTTTTTTCATATTGTTAAATGAAGATTATTCAGCATTTCAGAAAGATAGTAAAGTGTTATTAGGGATTCACTGGTTCCAAATTTTTAGGATTTGGACAAATACCAAATCCTTATACAAAATCTGAGCCGTAATTTTCATATTAGAAATAAGCAAAGGCGGTCTTGGTCATCACCAAAATCCAAATAAAAAAAAAAAAAGCTGGTTGGAGCTAAAGACCAATTGGTGTAACTTATCTGCTCCTTTTACCTATTAATCAGGTCTTGGGGTAGACTTGTGTTTAGCTGGGTACACACTACACGATATTTGTACCTAGCAATACGACGGGCGGCCCCCTGCCGACAGGCCGACATATCGGAAACTGGTACACATTAGACCAGGGGTTCTCAAACTATCTTGCTCTTGGACCCCCTCTGACAAAACTTTTTTTTTACAGGACCCCAGCAAGTTACCGCCTAACTGCCCCTATATATTTATAGGTAACTCACTTTTTTTTTTTAAGATCTGTGGTGGGATGCAGCAATGAGAGAAATGCAGCACAGATGGTGTAATGGTTAGCATTACTGCCTCACAGCACTGAGGTCGTTGGTTTGATACCCACTATGGCCCTAACTGTGTGGAGTTTGTATATTCTCCCTGTGCTTGCGTGGGTTTCCTCCGGGTACTCCGGTTTCCTCCCACACTCCAAAAATATACTGGTAGGTTAATTGGCTCCTAACAAAATTACCCCTAGTGTGTATGTGTGGGTGCATGTGGTAGGGAATATAGATTGTAAGCTCCACTGGGACAGGGACTGATGTGAATGACCAAATATTCTCTGTAAAGCGCTGCGGAATATGTGTGCGCTATATAAATAACTGGTAGTAAATAAATAATAAATAAATGCAGTCAAACACCCGAAAATGCAGTTTTCAGGGTTTTGACTTCATTTCTCATATGCACCAAGCAGTGGATAACGTAATCTTCAGATGGCGATACCCTATAGAAGCCTAAGGGCTTCTCTCTGTAGTGATGCGAGAGGGATCCAATCGGATCCCTCCCTGCTCCCTCCGCAGCGCGTGACACCAAAGGGACTTCATCTTTCTTTAATATATTTATGCCCATCATATTTCTTATAGATATGTGTGTCATAAACAGGAATATGGTGGGCATAAATATATATATATATATATATATGTGTATATATATGATGACGGGCATAAAACAAATATACGGAAGATGATGGGCACATCATCCTAATTTAAGTTATGACCCTAGTTCTACATTTTACTTTACTTACCATAAAAAAAAAATTCTTTATTTTTAACACTATATTTAAAGCTACCACTAGCTGTTGCTGGGGCAGGGCAGTGACACTGTGCATCTCCTACAACCACATAGGCTGCGCTGCGGCTCCTGCACAGTGACTGACACCCTGGCGATATTATGACGCACGAACATCGGGACGTCTCATGGGTGTCAATCACAGTGCGGGGAGGAGGAGCTGACGGGGGACTGCTGATGCAGGCGTACCGCTGCGAATCAACATTGCAGTGGATGCCAGGGAGTGGGACCGGTCCAGGCATTTTAACTTGCTGTGGGTGAGTCGTGACCCCATGCTGAGATGGGCACGACCCACTCTGGGGTCGCAAACCACAGTTTGAGAGCTGCTGCATTAGACAGTCCAGTGCTCGACCGCCCGATATGTCGGTCCCTGAAGCATCCTGCTGCATGGGGTCGTCAGACGGATTGTCTGGTTGAGCTGCACATAGGGACAATCTGTCGATGTGACTGACGACCAAACGGGAGCGCACAACAGCCGACCTAATGGGTACACACTAGACCATTTTAACGATATGTTGTTCCGATCTGTCGGAATCTGGCATATTGCCCAAGAAATCGTATAGTATGTACAAGGCTTTAAGGTGGGTGCACACTTGCACGCTATCGGCAATCGGATCCCTCCTTGCTCCCTGCAGCGCGTGACACCAAAGGGAATTCTGGGTCATAGACCCGGAAGTCCCTCATTCGCAAAGGATCGCTCTTACCAGCTAATGGAACCTCTACCTTGGGAAACAGGGAGGTAAAAAAAAACTCCGCCTGTGTGAGGACATAAATTAGTTGGATTCAGGACTCTCTGGGAATTAGGTCCCTGCTGGATCTAGATACTTTAGAACAAGCTCTAGGGGAACCAACTTTGAAAAGGAAGCAGATGGGACGCTATAGAGCAAGAGTTACGCATTGGAAGAAGCAGGGTCACCGACTGCACAGACTAGTGATGTGCAGATCCTGTTTTAACAGTACCACATATTCCCTGCATCACACTCTTCTACAGTGCATGAAACAAAGATCATACATTCAATGTTTGCAAGCTTGCCTTTTAGTTACTTTCTAATTGTGAAAATGCAGTTAAATCCTGTTTCTTATGTTCATTATTTGTTTAAGTTTTTTTGATTAACTAGTAATTGTATTTCCCTTTCAGGCTGTTCTTGTGTACATTCACCCTTGCAGTTTCTGCTGCTGCTGTGTTACTACTTCCTTTTTCCATAATCAGCAATGAGATTCTCTTGTCATTCCCGAAGAGCTACTATATCCAATGGCTGAATGGCTCTCTGATCCATGGTCAGTACATGAATATTAATTATGTTTCTTATAATGTCATAATTTGGATTCTATTGGTGATCAGATGCTTTTGTTGAAAGTTGTATGAAAATGTTATATTATGAATGCGTTGAACCTCTCTCTTACAAACCCACCAGCAATATGTGATACAGGGTAAGTGTAATAGCTAGGCTGGTGATATGTCAGTGTACCCAGCACAAACCTTTCATGAAGTCACTGTTACACATACTCACTGACTAGTATCACCTGGGTGGCTGTTCCTGAGATACAGCACTAGCAGCCACTGCTACAGGTACTCACAGACTAGTATCACCTGGGTGGCTGTTCCTGAGATACAGCACTAACAGCCCCTGCTACAGGTACTCACAGACTAGTATCACCTGGGTGGCTGTTCCTGAGATACAGCACTAGCTGTCTCTACTGGGTGGCTGTTCCTGAGATACTGCACTAACAGCCTCTGCTACAGGTACTCACTGACACTTGCAGCTTTTCAAGCTTGTTATAGGTTTTCAGAAGAATATCTGTCTGGATGTATATTGATTTTTTTCAGCAATCTGATTTTGTCGTCTTCTCAAAGGAATACAATTTAGGATGCTTTGTGAGACTGATGAAGATGTAATTAGTGATTTGAGCATTGTTTTGGTATAGAAGATCTTGATATGTGGGTTTAATTTAAACCATTTTAATGATTGGTTGTACATTTTATCCTCAACACATTTCACTATTTATACATTTTTATTTTTTTAATAATAGTGTTATTGTAACAAGTCTGAATCTGAATGTATATCTGACATCATTGTTCAACCTCCTGTAAATAAATTATATCGGAACGACAAATTGTGTAATATATGTCCAAATCGTGAGTGTCCACTCACGATGCGCATACCTGCGGGTCATACATCTCATCTTCAGATCTTGCCTACAGCAGGCAAGATCTGCCAATCTCGAACACGACGCACTGGAAATCGTTGGTCATATTGGACACTTTTTAGCACCATATCGGGTCCTGGAGTGCCGGAGAGAGTTAAAGGGAAATCGCTCATGATATCGCATCGTGAGCCAACGTCTAGTGTGTACGCACCTTTAGCCAGTTCCTTTTAGTTGCTGTGTGTATTAACGTCTGTTCCTTTGAAACATTTTTGTTTTCAATTTTATTTGGATATTGTAAATTGTTTAGCATAATTCCTAATGCTTGTTCATGGATTATCTATGTTTCGTGTAGAAGTGAATGAAACCTTGCGCACATAAAGTTTTTGATGGCAGAGATCCAATGTTGAACCTATGTAATGTTCAAGTTTCTCTTTAACTTGGTCATCCTGCATGTACTGCTACCCAGCTGCATTACAAGATAGCCTTTCCAGGTTAGGGCTGCGTCCACTATAGATTAAGAATTAAGATGGGGGGGGTGGGATTAGAGAGATGCTTACTGGCTACCAGCCCTGCACTGAAGAGTGTATGGTGGTGGAGGCAATATTGTGACCCTTGGAGGCTGGTTCAGAGTCAGTTGCATCTTTTCATGGCTGCAGATAGCGAGTTTTTGCATATCTCTGCATGAAGCTGTTTTGTCTTGTAGGAGTGTCAGGGTTGTATTCCAGCT
Organism: Taudactylus pleione; assembly: GCA_031769625.1. Classification (NCBI taxonomy): domain Eukaryota; kingdom Metazoa; phylum Chordata; class Amphibia; order Anura; family Myobatrachidae; genus Taudactylus; species Taudactylus pleione. The sequence goes on along the minus strand of JAUIMM010000516.1, from coordinate 6,760,260 downwards.
GTCAATGGCTAATCAGAACGCAGCAGGACGTAGAATATGACCTTACATTGCCACAAAACCAGCTAGGGTGGAAAACATCAGACAGACTAATTGAATAATGTGCAAAAAATATCAATGTTTGCAAATAAACTATGTCCATGTCCCATTCATATTCTGGCCCCCAGCTGCCTGCACGCTGCTCCTCTGTTCATCATTTCTTTTATTTTTTTTAATTAAACAAAAGTAATTTGTCCATATTCTACGTGCAGTAATTACGTTCAAAATTTGTCCGCCAGATCTGAAACCAGGCCTATATTTCCTGGTAAGATTTTTTTTAAATTTTTAAATCAAATGTTGGTGTTGTCATCACATTGAGCCGGGGAATGTGCAGTGCTGAGAACTGTTCATTTTGCCACGCAGACTATAATAGCCCCAAAAACCAGCCTTGACTGCACACATAAGCTAGAAAGTTTTATATCTGAACTCATGAGAATTTAAAGAAACATTATTTATGAAATAACTGGACTTAATATCTGAAACAATGTAGTGTTTAAAGTGGAAGGATAGAAGTGCTCTCTCCTATATTACGGCAAAAACAGAATTTCATGGAAAGCATGAGTGCGGCAAATAGAATAGATATTCCTATATTTTTTTTTTCTCCTTTTTTCTTATGCACCTGTATGGGTGAGAGGTGGCCCCAGTGGATGGGCAGGGGTGTGGCCCCGGTGGTTGGGCAGGGGCATGGCCCCGGTGAATGAAATGGACTCGCAGGAAAAAGGCTAACAAATTGGAGAGGAGCCTGCGAAGATGAGTTCATTTTTTTTTCTCACCCCAGAAAAGAAAGCATTTAATAATCCATTACTGTACATAAAAGATTTTTTTTTAATTAATTTACTAGTATTGTGGCCCCGTCCTTGCCGGGTCGCTAGCTGTTGTCTTTCTCTCCTCTTCCCATTACTCCAGTGTTAAATGGAGCCCAAAGTATATTTCTGTGTTTTCTTTACAGTCAGTTATTTCTGTTGAAACTGTCCATTTTTATTTTTTTTTACATTTATTTCTTTATTTGAATGTACACCCATCAGCCATAACATTACAACCACTGACAGGCGAAGTGAATAACATTGATTATCTTGTTACTTGCCAAGGGGTAGGATATATTAAGCTGCTGTCAGTTCTTAAAGTTGATGTGTTGGAAGCAGAAAAAATTAGCAAGCGTAAGGATTTGAGCGACTTTGACAAGGGCCAAATTGTGATGGCTAGACGGCTGGGTCCAAACATTTCTAAAATGATAGGTGTTCCCTGTATGCAGTGATTATTACCTACCAAAAGTGGTCCATTGAAGGATAACCTGTAATGGGGTCAAGGACGCCCAAGGCTCATATATGTATGTGGGAAGCTAGCCTGTCTGGTCCTATCCTACAGGAGAGCTACTGTACCACAAATTAATGCTGGCTGTGATAGAAAAGTGTTAGAACACACAGTGCATCGTAGCTTGCTGTTAGCTGCAGACCAGTTAGAGTGCCCATGCACCTACAATAGGCATATGAACGTCAGAACTGGACCATGGAGCAGTGGAAGAAGGTGGCCTGGTCTTATGAATCACCTTTTCTTTTATATCATGTGGACAGCCGAGTGTGTCATTTACCTGGGGAAAAGATGATGCTAGAATGCACTATGGGAAGAAGGCCAGCCAGCGAAGGCAGTGTCATGCTTTGGGCAATGTTCTGCTGGGAAACCTTATGTCCTGCCATTCTTGCGGATGCTACTTTAACACATACCACCCACTGTACCTAAACATTGTTGCAGACCAAGTACAACCTTCCATGGCAACTCTATTCCCTGATGGCCGTGACCTCGTTCAGCAGGATAATGCACTCTCCCACACTGCAAAAATTGTTTGCACTGCAAAAATACACACGAAGGCTGATTGAAAAGTAATGAGACTGCCTCTGTTTTTCTGTCCCATAGGTAGACGTGGCAACGCTATGCTGGTTATTGTGAAGCTCATACATCGAAGTGGTTGGACTGCCGTGGTCGTCTTTTGTTTTGTCACAGGGAGTGGTAGATCTTCATACGTTTCGTCATGGCGGATGAGTAAGATGTGTCTGAGATTACGTTAGAGATGTGTGATTCAATTTTGTGTTAAACTTGGAAAAAGCTGAAATGAAACTCGTGAAATGTTACGACAAGCATATGGCGGAGAAACAATTAGCCGTGTTGCAGTATTTCGGTGGTGAAAGCATTTCAAAGAAGGTAATATGCGGCTGACTGATGAAGCACGTTCTGGGAGACTATCCACCGCGGTTACAGATGTCCACATTGCCAAAGCGGCGAAGATATTAGGCAAACTTTCTCCTTCGCTTGGCATCTCATTCCAACGGGTTCAGCATATTGTGATAAAGAAACTAAAAATGCATCGTGTGTGTGTGCCCAGAAATCTCACAGAAGAGCAGATTTGATAGTGAGAATCATGCAAGAACACCGTTTGAATGTCGAAGAGGATACCCGATTTCCTGACATCGATTGTGAAGTGTGAATCGTGGAGTCGTCATTTTGATCCGGAATTCAAATAGTCCAGTGTATGGAAAACACGCGAATTCGGCATGTAAAGTCATGCTTCTGCTGTTCTTTGATGTGCATGGTAAGATCTTTCAGCACTGTGTTACCCATGGACAGACAATGGTGACTACTATGCAAACGTCCTGAAAACCCATTTGCGTGGAGCCATGAGGAAGAAAAGACCACATTTGCTGAAGTAACTGTCTTGGAGCAAAAACCACTATGTCCAACCACATCTTGCTGCTGTTGAATTGGCAGTACTGACTGAAATTAATGGGACAGCACTGGAACACTCTCCATATAGCCCGGACTTAGCGCCCTGTGATTTCTGGGCATTCCCACCCCTGAAAAAATAACTGCGCGGAAAGAAGTTCTCAACAGACGATTAGTGTTCCCTCTAGCTCCGGCGGGAGGCAGGGCGCCGGAGCTAGAGAGGGCATGTCCGTGCGCGCGACCGAGAAGGGGGCGTGGTCAATGGAAAAGGGGGCGTGTCTATAAGACGCGTCCCCTTTTCGTCACTCTTGGGGGCGTGCCCGGCACTTACGGACACGCCGGGCAGCCCCCAAGCCCTGCAGACAGGGAGAATTAGATGCCGGGCGCATGTGCCCGGCGTCTATTCTCCGGCGGTGACCGGGTCACCGCATGTTTCTCCACCCGCGGGACACTGCGTCCCGCGGGTGAGAACGGCTCCCGCAGGCTGTTAGGGCAGGGCGCTTTTTGCCCTCCAGAAGGAGGGCAGGGCGCCGCGCCCCGCTAAAACAGCCTAGCGGGAACGCTAGACGATGACGTGAAAAATGTCACAGCTGCAACATTAAGTGATGTCACAAAACCGTCTACTGTACGTCTTTAACTCGTTGTTACAACGCTGCAAAAACTTTATTGAATGTGAAGGACGCTACTTTGAAAAAGAAATATATTCAGATCTTGTGGAGTCATCTGATTCTGAATGGAAAAAAATCAGTGTAATTTCTTTTCAGTAAGCCCTTCTGTATAAATATGTAAAAAATAAGTGATTAAAAAGTTCTGAAACTTTGACCTGGTGGTTAAGAGTAATTTGTGCAGTCATCCTGAGTGCCGCCTGACGGACTATAAATGGCTCCGATGCCCTCCGGATATAAATGATGTAGATAACCGCTGAGAACAGGTGACAGCACTCGGAGACTTGTAAAGTAAATAATATGTTTACATAAACTTCTCACATGACACCACATGTCATGTAAGGAGATCACATAAACGTATTATTTACTTTACAAGTCTACAAGTCTTGCCACCTGTTCTCAATGGTGTTTTCTCTTTCTCTTTCTCTCTTTATCTCTCGTCTGTTGGTAAAGTATATAGAATGCCACATACCAACTCCAATGGGCGATGCACTTTACACATTCCTTTATTTAGTGCTGTGTTTGACATCATTAATAAAGATTAAAATAAAGAATTTGAAATTTGTTTTGCTGCGTGTTGCAATAGAATATTGACACTTATTTCCTCCAAATTCTGAACCACCGGTAAAAGCAAATGAATCCTGAAAAATTGCAATCTGTAAATATGTTGTCTACATGCTGTATTTTTTATTCATACTGTTGTTTTCAACAATGTCCACTAGGTGGTGGTGAAGGAGCATGAATTGTATTTTTTTTTTTTTGTCTTTTGTAGCTCATTAATAAACATGAACTACGACATTCATTGTTTTATTTATTATTTTGTTGTCTTCGCCTGAAAGATGATCAGCAATATTTGCAATTTCAGTCAAAGGATTACTTTTTTTTTTTTTTCAATCTTTTTATGCAATATCACATTTTTTTTGGTGTATACTGCTCTGAGCCTGTCACAATGACCAACAAAGTAGCGCATATCATGGAGATATTACTGTATATAGATAATAAGGAAATATAAACTCATAGTAAATTTTTAAGCTGTAATGACCGTAAGAATGCTTTCATATGGCCTCTGTAAATTCCTGTGGGGAATTAGTACATAAATCTGTCCACCTTTTGAGATTCACCTTGTTCTAATGATGGCTTAACCAGGTTCCAAATCTCCATTATTGACTTAAATTTGTTTGGATTAGTTTAACTGAAAACAGCAGCAGCAGAATGACAAAAACATAATCCAGAGCCCTTTTTGTACTAGACGGACAATTATCTCAGGAGTAGTAAAGTCCTATAGTAGAAAGGAAATATTTTTTTTTTTTGCATGTCAAAATTCATGTTTTTAAATCAATAATGTTCTAATGAAGTTTTTTTTTTTTTTTAGCAGATCTACTGTATGACGTTTATTATGTGGCATAGATATAAGCTTATATTTAATATGCTGTGTGTACAGTGTTAAAATGTTCCCTCCACACCTCTGCTGTAATGTTTCTTCTTGAACAAGTCCTACTGGCTTTTATATCAGGAGCTCATTCAGACCCGCTCGCTAGATGCGTTCGCTCGCACCCAGCGTATGCAAATCCTGCACATGCCCAGCAAGGCAGGCAATCGCACGGCAAGGCATTAGCACGCCCACTATGTCGGCGTACGATCACCTAGTGTATGCAGACGCCCAGCAGCCATTCATAAACGCCCACTTGCGCATGTCATCTCCTGGAAGTGCTTGAAAACATTGGTACATCGAGCACCATCGGATGCGATCGCAGCGCTTGAGGTTGACTATACCCTGCCGCAAGCACTGCGATCACTTCTGTGTGAAATACAACCAGGTGACGTGTACTTTGACGCTGCCTGTTAATTATGCACGCCTCTGAAACGGCGTTAAGACGATCAGACATGCCTGCGTTCACACCTCCACTCCCCCGTTTCTAGTGGCCTGCTCCTGTTACCACCCACAAATGGCTTCACCTGTCACTCATTCAGCTGGGCTGTCTATTCTGGGCGAGCGAATACTTCTCGATCTTTCGCAGTGGTTCGCGCATTGCGATGCATGTGCACAATGCGAACCATCAGCAGCGAACTCAGCTCCTCAGTTCTAAGGATATTACTGACTGAAATTAGAGGCCGCCTAATACTGATTAATAATTGGAGCTGCTGGACAGGATAGTGGGTGGAATTGTCACACCGTAGCAGCTACCAATACTAAAGCTATCCTTGGTGAATGTTACTGCAGAAATCTAACAATAGTCGGCTGATAAAGTGAAAATCAAAGGGCTCAATATTGCGCAAATAAGCAGCCAGTACAAATTTACCCTGGAGTGTTCACTTTTCCTTTATCTGAGTGCCTTTATGCATTTTCTCACTTTTCCTTTATCTGAGTGCCTTTGTGCATTTTCTCACTTTTCCTTTATCTGAGTGCCTTTGTGCATTTTCTCACTTTTCCTTTATCTGAGTGCCTTTATGCATTTTCTCACTTTTCCTTTATCTGAGTGCCTTTATGCATTTTCTCACTTTTCCTTTATCTGAGTGCCTTTGTGCATTTTCTCACTTTTCCTTTATCTGAGTGCCTTTGTGCATTTTCTCACTTTTCCTTTATCTGAGTGCCTTTATGCATTTTCTCACTTTTCCTTTATCTGAGTGCTTTTATGCATTTTCTCACTTTTCCTTTATCTGAGTGCCTTTATGCATTTTCTCACTTTTCCTTTATCTGAGTGCCTTTATGCATTTTCTCACTTTTCCTTTATCTGAGTGCCTTTATGCATTTTCTCACTTTTCCTTTATCTGAGTGCCTTTATGCATTTTCTCACTTTTCCTTTATCTGAGTGCCTTTATGCATTTTCTCACTTTTCCTTTATCTGAGTGCCTTTATGCATTTTCTCACTTTTCCTTTATCTGAGTGCCTTTGTGCATTTTCTCACTTTTCCTTTATCTGAGTGCCTTTGTGCATTTTCTCACTTTTCCTTTATCTGAGTGCCTTTGTGCATTTTCTCACTTTTCCTTTATCTGAGTGCCTTTGTGCATTTTCTCACTTTTCCTTTATCTGAGTGCCTTTGTGCATTTTCTCACTTTTCCTTTATCTGAGTGCCTTTGTGCATTTTCTCACTTTTCCTTTATCTGAGTGCCTTTGTGCATTTTCTCACTTTTCCTTTATCTGAGTGCCTTTGTGCATTTTCTCACTTTTCCTTTATCTGAGTGCCTTTGTGCATTTTCTCACTTTTCCTTTATCTGAGTGCCTTTGTGCATTTTCTCACTTTTCCTTTATCTGAGTGCCTTTGTGCATTTTCTCACTTTTCCTTTATCTGAGTGCCTTTGTGCATTTTCTCACTTTTCCTTTATCTGAGTGCCTTTGTGCATTTTCTCACTTTTCCTTTATCTGAGTGCCTTTGTGCATTTTCTCACTTTTCCTTTATCTGAGTGCCTTTGTGCATTTTCTCACTTTTCCTTTATCTGAGTGCCTTTGTGCATTTTCTCACTTTTCCTTTATCTGAGTGCCTTTGTGCATTTTCTCACTTTTCCTTTATCTGAGTGCCTTTGTGCATTTTCTCACTTTTCTAATGTCCCATAAGCCAGCTGTTGTCCAGCATAACTGCTCTTCACTGTTGATAATGAGCCTCCATTCTCTTCTGGTTGTGGAGAAGGCCTTTACTTTCATGCTGCGTGGGCACTAATGGTTATCTACCAATTTGGAGTAGCTGTGGTAGCCCGGTGTCTTTATTCAGGTAATAATGGTTGTGCGACTGACACCAATTCCAATATAATCTGAACTTTCCACCCCAGCTGTTTCACCCCTGTCTGTCTGCCCCTCCCCTTTTAGAATGTAAGCTCTTACGAGCAGGGCCCTCTTCCCTCATGTGATTTTTCTTCCTTTGCTTATATTATCTACTGTATACTCCTTACAACAGCACCTAACTCTTGACACCCTGCTATTGTTGCAGCAGTGTTTATACGCCATGTACTTGTCTTGTACTGTATGTCACTGTTTTCTTGTTCTGTTCGACTGTTTCTGTACTTCGGTTTGTACTATGTACTGCGCTGCTGAACCCTTGTGGCGCCATATAAATAAAGGATAATAATAAGAACTCTGTTTGTTGCTATTTTCAAGGTCTACAAAAGTGTGGGGATTGGGATCCCTTGGCCCACTCGGTCCCTCATTGAAGCAAATGGATAAAGATAATCACCTCTCTGTGCAGGAACTTTAATAAGAGCTAGAATGCTCAGTAGTGTAATACAGATGTACAACAGATGCTTTTCTTTTAGTATCATGCTTGAAAAATTTGCAGGACTTATGCACCCCACAAGCGGCAGTGTTGACACCTTCTGCCACCAAGGAAGATGCTGACATCACCAGGGGAGGCACAGAGAAGGCAGCAGCAATAACATATCGTAAAACAATACAAAACTGAACATCAGCTGTACTTATTTTTTCTTTAGTATCATGCTCTCTGCTGGAAACCTCGTCAGGACATACGCACCGGCGGCACAAAGGGGAACGCGGACATCACCAGGGGAGGAGCAGAGATGGCGGCGGCAGCAATGACAGATTAACTCACTGGGTCAGCAGCTGAACCTCTGTTAGTAGCAACCCGGTCCTTGATCTAATGACTCTTTGGCACCACTCCTTACCTCCCCCTCCTGCCTAAACAAACTGTTCATACCTGGGGGTAATTTTACTAAAGTGAGAGTTTTTAGAAGTGAGTTTTAGAAGAGATGTTGCCCATAGCAACCAATCAGATTCTACTTAACATTTAACTAGCACATTCTAGAAGATAATAGAAGAGATGTTGCCCATAGCAACCAATCAGATTCTAGCTAAAACTCACTTCTAAAAACACTCACTTTAGTAAATTTACCCCCTGGTCTTAACTGCAGTCATCTCTAACTACTGGTTTATTTAAACTGACTTTATATGCATCTGCATACTGGACTTTAAATCGCCTAATAATCTCAGAAGATCCAAACATTTGGACTGTTTTTAACATTTCAGTGTGTGTTTATCACATACACTGTCGTTTCCCATCCTTTTTTTTAATTTATTTATCATTTAAATAAAATTTTTATACAATCTGATAAATGATCTTGGTATTCTAATTTTTGATCCCCTGATCCCTGTCATCCCCATTTTATTGATTTCCCCCCCCCCCTTCCCTTTCATTCTGTGTCTGTTTGTCCAATAGACCTATATTATATGAGCTAATTGGTATCATCCTAAATAAAAATAAACAAATACTTTTAATTGAACCCATTTTGCGACCATTATTTCCTCATTTATAACTATATTACATTATACACATAGGGTGAGCGCAGGCTACTATATTTTCTTCTGCTGGATTGTTTATGGCCGTCTGACCTAGCACTTGATAGTATTCAGCCATCTTCTCATCCATCAGTTTGGCAGGGGGCTCGGATGGATTAACATGTGGAATGTGCAACGCAGCACAGAGTATTTCTGGAACTGTGTGCAGATAGTTATTGTATGAGGGAAGTCCGGCCATGGGGCATATTCAGTTTGAGGCGAAAAGTCCAATCTCTGACTTTTCGCCTCAAATTGAATATGCCCCATGGTCATCAACGCCATTTTTCCAGGGGATAAAGTATCGGGCGCGTGCCTGCTTATCCCCGTATTCAATTAGGAACCGGCGAAAACTGGACCCGGCCGAAAGGTAAGTATCAAAGTCCTGTCAGTTTTTGGGGAAATTAGCCTGTCACCCCCCAAAATATGGTCTGACATGGGGGATCAGTATGGGTACCCCTGATTTGGCCTGCTGAAGGTAATTGGGTGTTTTAAACAGCTGCGGCATTAATGTGTCTTTGAAGAAGTGGTGAAGAATAGCATTTAGTTTTTTTTTTTTGTTTTTTTCTTAAATAACTAGTCCCATCAAATTTGGGGTACATAAAAATGGGCGCAAGCATATTTTTAAGTCCCTAAAATGATTTTTACAAATTTTTCAAAAATCCACCTGCCGCAACACCTGCATTCTAGAAAACACCTGCCGCATACTTTGGAAAAACCCCCACTGAATCAATCTCGCTAGTTTTTAAGTTTGTCCCCCAATTTTTTATTTTTTTGCCCCCAAAGTGAAACCACTTGTCCTATGCTTATTTAAAAAAAAAAAAAATTGGAAACAGATTACTTAAAGGGGATATTCCTAAGGCTGCAGGGTAATTTTTTTAATGATACACCCCAAAACCCCAATTCTGCACTTTTTTCCGCCACCTATGCAGTGGTGAAAACTTATTCCCGTTTTTTACAAAGACTTTTCGCACCTGCTAAAAGTCTTTGAAATTGAACATGGGGATAAGTGAAACTGGTGAAAATGGTACAAGGTGCGGGGAGGGGGAGGTTAGGTTTAGGCACTAGGGGGGAGAGGTTAGGTTCAGGCATCGGGGAGGGAATGGTAAGGGTTAGACTTTTTGCCTCTAATTGAATATGGCCCCACATGTGACAAGGGCAGTATCATTATAGAAGGGTGGGAATGGGCTTAAGCAGGAAACAGAGGTAGCTAATGTAAGGACCCGGTTAGGCTCCTATCTCACTACAGCATGAAGACTGTGTTGTCATACACACGGCTAACAGAAAGCATGTTTTGGGGGGGGTTTCGGTGCTGTCCCCAATCTGTCTTTGAGATTGCAGCAAAATGCTTAGTGTCTGTGTGCTGTCCTGCTAGTTCCCAGCCCACACTGATGCATGTGCGATAAGAACAGTGAACACATTCAGTTTAGTATTTCCATTAAAGTACATGTCAGAGATACATTGCATAAATAAAAAAGGTTCTTAACCTGGTTAACTTTTTTTTTTGTTTAATCTTTTAACCCTAACTTTAGTATTGCTATTTAGCTGACTACCATCTTGCTCTGGTTTGTATGACACACAGTAATTTATCACATGCATTTTACAAAGTGACTTTCAGCACTGTACACTTCAAATGAATCAACCGAGAAATGAGTCTGTGACTGTAAATCATGGGTGACCTCCAGTATTCAATGTACATATAATATTAAATAATTTTTATTATAACTTTTTTTATTTATTCTATTCATGGATCCAATTTCCCCCTCGGGACACTGTGTCTGTTGTGTGTTTTGAGCTGCAACTAGAGGTGGAGTAAAATTGTTAAATCTGTTGTAAAATCATAAAAAAAACTTACAATTGGGACAAATTTGTCACATCTACCAACGCATAACTAGATATTTGTGGGCTCCATAATAACCATTTATAAGGCCCCCATGCATTGTTGATCTGGAGTATGTAGGGCCCACTTGGAAAACCCATGGTGGGGAAGTTTCTAGCCAAAATTGGGCGGTTAGCTCTCAACAGCGCTTAAATAAAAAATATGCAGTTACATTATTTATGTACAGTAACGTATGCAAAAGTAAGAGTCACAAGTCGCATCAATGTACAACATCCCACTTATCCCATGTTACACGCTTAGCAAAATGTATCTCCACCCACCCAATTTCCTAAAGTAGATCCTTTGGGCCATATTCAATTTTCGCCTGTTTTTTGAGAAAAGTTCGCCTAAAAAAAATTAGCCAAATTCAATTCCTGGACAATTTCGCCTAAGCGGAAACTCGATGCGTTGAATTCGCCAAAAAAGATTCTCCAGTCAATAGCAGGTGAAAAGAAGTGCAATATCTTTATTTTGGGGTGCAAATGTGGGGAAACGATTCGGAACCCTTGGGACAGCCCCCCAAAGGACAAATCTGCAAAGAAAACAAAACCTAAGAACACCCCAAAAAAGAGAAGTCATTTTTGGGGTGAAAATTTAAAAAGTGGGGGGATAAACATAAAAAGTAGCGAAATAGACTTCTTGGGGGTCCCCAAGTATGGGTCAGGTGTTTTTGGGATTGCAGGTGCATGCAGCAGGTGGATTTTTCATGTTTTTAAAAAGTTCACTTTAGAGACACAAAAATATGCTTGCACCCATTTTCAAGTGCCCCAAATTTGACGGGATTACTTATTTTCACCAAAAAATACAGCTTTATTCCATTCTTCACCACTTTTACAAAGACTCTAATAGCAAGCAATTTGCACAACTTAAGTACCCAAAATAGTCTTATTAGGGCTATTAGTACACATCTATATTGATTCCCTATGTTAATGTATCTCTTTCTGGGGTACAGACTGATTTCCCAAATTCTTTCAGTACTTTTCGCCTGTTCCGCATTCGACTATTTCCATTTTCGCCTGTTTTGCAATTGAATTAGGCGAACAGTGGGAACGAGCACGGAATAAATTCTCCTCTGAAACAGGCAAATGAAGCGAAAAGTCGGACAGGTGAAAACTTTGCCTCTAATTGAATTCCCCTATTTGTGTTGGATCCATTCCTTACAGCGCATGTAAAGGTTCACTACAGCTGGCCAGAAGAAGTTATTTCTAGATTGATCAGTTTTGCAGCACCCTGGTACATAAAAACAAAAGGGGTTTTGGAGCAGGAGCTTAACTTAAAAAGGAAGGTACGAGAATCGTGCATCTTCCCCTTGTAGAAGTGTGTTTCTATCCACTTTGGATGGACTTTTAATTTGCCTGTTGCATACCACTTCATCTGATATTTTTCTTTCATACAGTAATAACAACTGTTTTTGAAATTTCAGGGCTGTGGAACCTCGTTTCCCTTTTCTCCAATCTGAGTCTTTTCATGTTGATGCCATTTGCATTCTTCTTTCTCGAATCTGAAGGCTTCGCAGGATTAAAAAAGGTAATTATTTATTTCAAATTTACTTATGTAGCACCACCACATTCTGTTGCCGCATTACAATTGAGAGCAAACCTTTAATAAAACAATAGTAGGTAATATAGACAGATAAAAGGTCAAGAGGGCCCTGCTCGCAAGCTTACAATCTATAGTGTATTTATATTTAACAGAATGTAGTGCGGGATGCCGATGGTCCAAATACATGTGCCGGCTCCAGAATCACGACCCCGGCATCCCAAAAGTAAGTATCAGGAGTTAGGGGGGGAAGGTTAGGTATAGGGTGCGGGGAGGGGGGAAGTTATTTTTAGGCACTAGGGGGAAGAGGTTAGGTTCAGGCACCGGGGAGGTAAGTGTTAGCGTTAGAGTACTTAGCTAATGGTGTCAGGATGCCTCTGTCTGTATTCTGACTGGCAGCATCCCGACCGCCGGGTTCCCATATCCAACCCATATTTAACCTAAGTATGCATATAGCATGGCATTCATAACCTTTTTCTATTTTATGACTAATTTATTAATTTGAGAAAAGTGTGCATTCTGTGGTCCAAAATAAAATCCATTATATCCTAATTTGTTTATTTAAAAACATTTAGTTTTTGTCTAGGTTTTATTTAGCATTTCTAAGAGGACATAATAGTGTTCAGCTAAAAGGCAGATGTCTAGACATACTGCATACAGAGCTTATTAGCATAGCTGTCCTAATGCAGGAGGCTGATATTAGCTTCCATGAGATGATCAGCCATTAACTAAAACTCAAAACAATTGTTTTGGTAGCAGCAATTAAACGAAAATCCAAACTGTTCATTTGCATAATTATATATTGCTGTCCTGGGCATTTCCTGAAGGTCAGAGCTAGGTTTTGGTGTACTTGTTGTGTTTCTTTCTCCCTCTGTTCAGTGCTACATTAATTATACAGGACCACTGACACTGAGTTGCAGTGCATCAGCAGACAGCATAAGGTCACTGAATTACAATTGGGGTGGTTGTTTATAGTCTTACTACCCTTCTCGAGTAGTCTAAAATGCTACATAGAAACATGTCTGACTGGTAATAGTCATTATTACCTCCTCTGTGTGTGTGTGTGTGTGTGTGTGTACCTCATCAGCTAAATTGGGTCTATGAGGCCAGCCAGAATACTATGAGCTATAGCACTGAGCTCTGAATAAAACTTTCTGGAACATGCTGTGGCATACAGGTTATCCAGGATCCATGTCTCTCTGAAAATAGAGACCAGTATTATGGTGCATACACACGATCAGATTTTTCCTTCAGATATGAACGATAACGATTTAAAAATCGTTCAGTCGTTCATATCTGAAGGAAAATCGTTCATATCTGACATGCCTGAACGATGGACGATCAACGATACGCGTTCCCGTTTGTCAGATAACGATATCTGACATCTGATGGGTTTGCAGTCAGACTTGGACGATTCCATTCATTTTAATGCAGTCAAAAATCGTTCAATCGTTCAAATCGTTCAAATCGTTCAAAACTTTGGTAAAATCGTTCAAATCGTTCAGATCGTTTAATCGTTCAATCGTTCAATCGTTCATCTGACAAATCTGACCGTGTGTACGCTCCATTAATCGTAACTTTCACATATTTTTGTCAATGTCACTAATAGCTGTTTTATGTAACTCAATGTGTATTATCCTATATTACATAACAATAGGAAATACAAAACACCTGCACCATAAGCACTGGAATCTAACATATATTTTTTTTTTATTATTTTTTTTTTAACAACTTTTATTTAAGTTTTCAAAACTACAAATGCAAGCAGCAATGGGTGTCAATAAATAAAAACAGCAGCGGACAAATAGTATCGAAATATGGGTTGCAAAAAATATATTGAACATTGTGACGTGTTGATAATCCCAAAGTATACTTTAGAGAGGAGGTGCCCAATGATTGCATTGACTCTAACCCCGAGGATCCCGATCCTATTTCTTGATTTTAATATAAATTTAAATGCTGTAATTAATTGCTAATTTCACTTCTTATTTGTTTTTTGTTTTTTTTTAAATTGAGTATTTTTTATTGAAAATGTTTTTCAATTGAACAATACAATATAACAATAAAACAAACAAAACAGCAAGTTATCACACATCAAAATCATAAAACATATTCGTCATGAATATAGAACACCTAATATAAATAACATATTTGCAAACTGCAGAGCATAGCAGAGAAAAATAAAAACAAAATTGACAGCATCTATAAAGATATTATATAAGTGTATGAAAAAAAAAAAGAGAATACTAGACTCAGTCCAGAATAGAATAAAAATTATCTAGTACAGAATATACAATATATATTGTACGGTAGAGCAGTAACACTTAAATGTTAGGGCACATAATGTAGAAACCTCCATTCCCAATATGCATTAGATAATCCTATATAAACAGGATTGAGCAAAATCCAACCATAGTCTTACTCCCAATCAATAAACATAATATAACATTTAGAGTCTAGGTAAAGTATGTTGATCCATCGGCAACTTGGCATATGTAGATTGTAACCATCTCTGCCAAATTCGGTCAAACTTGGATTCAGCTTTACGAGTAGTATATAAATACACCTCATGAGATATTGTGTTATTAACTCGAGCAACCCACGTTTGAAACTCAGGACCCGTAGTAGCCATCCACGCTCTCGCTTATACATACTTTGGCCAAGGTACATAAATTAAGGATGTATTGTCTAGTGTATCAAAAACATCCTCTGCCAAAGTACCAAGAGTACAGACTGCCGGAGTCCAAGCACATTGGGGTATATTTGATGAAGCAGTCGCTCCAATTACCTGGCCCCGGAAACTGTGCACCTTTTGGGCAGGACCAAAGGAGATGCTAAATGGTCCCTTGGGAACACCCACATTTAGGACAAATATCATCAGCACACCCCCCAAATTGATGGAGACGTACTGGGGTGAGGTAAGTCCTGTGTAGTATAAATAATTGAATTTGCTGGAATCTAATAACCACTGTTGATTCTCTTGGACTACCAAGGGCCAGAGACCAGTATTCATCACACATTGGGCCAACCTCCACCTACCACTTTTGTTTAAAGCCGCATATCCACTTGTAGATATAAATGAGCGATTGAATGATTACTACATCGTAATCGTTTAATCGGTCATTAATCGTCCATAAATCGTGCAGTTTAATGTCAGAAACGACCAGCGATGCGCACTCCCGCTGGTCGTTTCTGACATCAATCATCATCTTAACATGACGGTCAATCTGCCGATAACAACAGATTGGCCATGTTCAAGGATGAGGGAGGATGTCTGCCCTGAACGACATATCGTTCAGTGTAGGCACTACAGGGGATGAGGAACGACTGTATGATTACGATGTTGTAAACGTACTGTCGTTCCACTATCTGCTAGTAGATACGCGGCTTTAGACTTGGAAGGTTAGATGAATGGTGAGCATTCATAATAAAGGAGTAAAGTCATGAGAGAGCTCTACGAGCGTTTAAGGACAATAGGAACAACTTGAGCACAGAATCCTGTAACATCAGAAATGCACTTGCAAATTGTGCATTTAAAGCTTGTCTAAGCTATAAATATCTGAAGAATAGTGTATGGGGAAGACTGAATTCACTACGTAGTTGGGTAAATGATTTTAGAACATTATCGTCATAGACCTGTCTCAACACCGTTATTCCTCTGCTAACCCATACTGCTTCCGCCTCTAAAGATGATAGGTCTGTTAAGCTTTAGCATTCCATAAGGGAGTATCGGGGTCAATATCTGTGAAACCCAGGAGTTTATTGACCGGCACCCATATTTTAACAGCTTGTAAAAGTAGCTTGGGTCCCAGTCTATATTCCTTATTGGCCAATATGGCCTGCAAGGGTGTATGTCTCGGCGTTGCCTGAGCTATTAGCAAAGTGTGATGGGCACTTACTGAGGTATCTTGCAGCCAAAGCCTCAAGTGTGATAGATAAGCCGCATAGTTGTAAAACTGAAAATGCGGCAATGCCAGACCTCCATCAGATTTGCCTCTAGTAAGAGTATTGCAACTAAATCGAGCTAGTTTATTTTCACTTCTTCTTATTTCTAGTATTCATATTTTAAACGGTAATTCTACAAATCCACCGCTGAACTCGTTTTACCTTTCAAGTACAAGCACTGAGGGTACCAAAGTTAAAGCTGTATTTTGAGGGGATGTAGTTATTATCCCGGCTATCGGGATACTGGCGCTCAGAATGCCGACACAGGTCAGAGTCCCGGAGCCGCCATCCCGACAGTAAGTAATGGGGTTAGGCTGTGGGGGGGGGGAGAGGGCTAGGTTTAGGCTACGGGGGGCGGAAGGGTTAGATTTAGGCTGCAGGGAGGGGTAGGGTAATATACTTACCTCCATCTGTCGGGATGCCGGAGTTGGGATTCTAACCACTGGGATCCTGAGCGCCGGCATCCCATACCCAACCCATTTTGAGCTTTCTGACATTGGGTATGACAGCGGACTTGTAACTTGAAAAGTTAAAGGAAATGGTCGGCTTTATTAGAAGTATTCCTAGTTAGATAATAGCAAAATTGTGTTTTGCCTGCACCCGGCTGCTTCATTTTCTACACTGACATCCTCCTTTAGTGTTATTGCCATATTTGGGATACTAATCTCTTATTCAGTTTCTTCTTTTGATGGGAAGCTGCACTGTGTGGCATGCTCTGAATTTGGGGCATACAGTGTGGCATAGAATCAATTTGGGCCCTACAGTGTGGCTTACTATGGATTTGGGCCCTACAGTGTGGCTTACTATGGATTTGGGCCCTACTGTGTGGCTTACTATGGATTTGGACCCTACTGTGTGGCCTACTATATATTTGGACCATTCTGTGTGGCTTACTATGGGTTTGGGTCCTACTGTGTGGCATACTTTGAATTGGGGTTCTACAGTGTGGCCTACTATGAAATTGGGGCCATACGGTGTGGCATAATACAAATTGGGTGCACTCCTACATGACCTGTTTTAAATTGGGAGCAGACATGAGCATGTGTCAGCAACTGATGACCACTGAAGAGGTTTGTGTGGTGGTCTGAATGATTGTGGGGTATTGAAGTGGCATGTGTAGTGTTCATTCCAGCACCCTGCACCTGTCACAACCCGTGCAGTTCCTCTTTCCTGCCTGGGGTGTCGCTCTCTGCTCTGGTGCTTCTAGCACACTCAGCTGATGCAACACATTGCTTAGATACAGAGACCATAGTGTGCTAGAAGCACCAGAGCAGAGAGCGACACCCCAGGCAGGAAAGTGGAACTGCAGTGATTGTGACAGGTGCAGAATGAACACTAATATGTGGTGGTTTATACAAGATTCATATAATTTGGTCTCAGACAATGGTCTGGCGCCCAAACCTTTTAAGAGACTCCTAGATTTAACAAAAAATTGTCAAGTCTTGTTTTATATGGCAGTAACATTTCTTGCTTACAAAGTTCTTTCTCAGTTGGCAATAACTACGACAGTCTTTTCTCCCCTCAAAACTGTTAGGTTTATTAAGATCAAAGTTGCAGACAAAATAAGAATAAACTGCGCTCAAAATTCCTATTGTAGTATGCCACTATTGTGTAAAAAGGAGATAAATTTTAGCACCTGAGCTGCGTCTAATAAAAGACACACCTCCCGGTCTGTGTCCTATCGGTGCTGTATCCTCTGCCTGGGGAAGAAGTGTCACCGGTTTTGATGTTAAGGTCTCCGCCGGGCACCTCCTTCAGCTTAAGAGACACTTTCCTCTTCCCTCACGTTGCGGATGCTTTGTCCTCTTTGTCCCGTCTCTGGAGGATATTCTCCTGTACGATGTGTCTCTCGTCTGGCGCGTGACTTGATCCCATATAGTTGGGAATAGAGTCGGGTAGTGGTTCTAATTGTAGTGAAGATGTAGTATATCTCCAACGTGTTTCAGCCCTCCTTTAGAATGTAAGCTCTCACGAGCAGAGCCCTCGTCCCTCACGTGCTTCTCCTCTCCCTACTTATAGTATCATTTACTGCTGTATCTGGCAAGTAAAACCAGCCACTGGTGGTATTCAATCTTTGATTGTTCTCAATAAAATTTTGAATATAATACACTATGAAGGATCCTATTTGCTTTATTTGAGGCTGTTAAAGGTGAGGAAGAAACTACAGACCCTGAAAGGCATCTTACATGCAACAATCATGCATTTTGTGAGTAGGACCAAATACACCTCTTTCTGGTATTATGCATTTTTTGAGTTTTTATTTTAATTAAAACATAATAATTTTTTTGCTTGTTTTCAACACATATATATATATTTTCTTGGCATTTTTAGAGTTTCAATTTAGCAATTAAGCCTTGGTGAAAAAAAATCCACTTTATTGTGCTGCTGTGATATTAAAGAAGTAAATTAGTGGTTTTCTATACCATACTTTGAGTCATCTTTCTCTGACCTGCGCTGTAAACATGTAATTTCTGACTAACGTGTCCCTTCTCCCGAGGCACCTATAATGACCTTTAGACTAATGCGCTTGATTATGAGTATTGGATTTCTGCCATATGACATAGGAAACAGACTGAACAGAATTCTCTGTTTAGTTTCTAATTAAATGTGTGCATTAATGTAAGTGGACATTTCGGCCTTCAGGGGGTTGTCTATGGGCTTTTAAAGGTCTGAAGTAGCTTTTTTTTTCACAAACTTGCAATAGCTGCTTTTATAGCCTCCATCACCTCTTTATCCCCTTTCTTTTTACAGTAACTAGGAAGCAATAGTAAAATCCAGGAATTATATTAGAAAATGTGGTAAGCATCAAGGTCCCTTCGGTGATGTGGAATGTTTGCCATCTCAGAAGTAGTTTGTGATCTTTTGGGCTGTACACAATGTGTAAGATTGGACTAGGTAGACCTGTCAGTATACACGACTAAAACTCAACCAAAGACTTTCTATATGTTCTTGGAAATGTCACCCCATTTGTGACTCTAGTAAATGTAATCTCATTCCCGACTTACAATTTTCTATCTCTTTTGACTTTGTCTTATATCATGTCTGATCGTAAGCTTAGTAATGGAGCATACACACGGTCAGATTTGTCAGACTTGTCAGATTTGTCAGATGAACGATTGAACGATTTGAACGATTTTACCGAAGTTTTGAACGATTTGAACGATTGAACGATTTTTGACTGCATTAAAATGAATGGAATCGTCCAAGTCTGACTGCAAACACATCAGATGTCAGAAATCGTTATCTGACCATCGGGAACGCGCATCGTTGATTGTCCATCGTTCAGGCATGTCGGATATGAACGATTTTCCTTCAGATATGAACGACTGAACGATTTTTAAATCGTTATCGTTCATATCTGAAGGAAAAATCTGACCGTGTGTATGCACCATAAGCCATGGATTTTTTGAAACAACATATGATAGACCACTTGTATAAATTTCTGAATGCAGCCACCCAATAAGGACCACAAAGGTTGTATATTGTAAATGAACAGGTGTTTATGTCAACATAAGGTGTGGTGTGTTTTTGTATCTCGGGTGCTGGAGGAGGGTATAGCAATAATCTTGGTTATATCCTGATAAAATGTGTCTGTGGCTAGACTGTCCCTTACTCTCCTAAAAGAAGAGCTATACAGTGTTCTGGGACTGTACACTGTAAAGTCATTTAGCAGAGTTACACTGTGAAAGAAAACCCCCATCTATCTATACATGTGCTGTTGCCCAAGACCTGGGACACAGAGGTCCTGGTATATATGTGCGAGTGAATACAATACCACTTCCAGCATGGGGATCGCTAGATGTCCAGCCCGTGCACTGACTGGATATCCCCGCAGTGTGTAACTGTTCAAGGAGGACGCGCGTTTCGCCCAAGAGAGGGCTTGTTCACCTCATCCAACTTGATTGCAAAATTATACTATAATTTGATACATGTCATTATGTACAGTTAGGATACCATGTGATATGCTTACAATGCGGTCTCGATGTATGTATATAACATATGAATTGTCTCTCTATTGAATAATGTTAAAATACACAAACACGCAATATTTACTGTATATATAATCAGGTGATATTCTTGTTATACTAAGTATCCATGTGCAACAAATAAAGTTTGCTGATGCATTACTTTTTTTGAAAGTCATTATTTAACAATAAAATGCACTGTATATTCAACTAGTCCTACAAAGATATATTGCTTGGACCAGGTATATTGCAAATTTCCCTATAAAAAACTACAGCCATACATTACCTGAGTTGCCCAATCTTGTTTGATCTTGGAAGCCAAACAGTAATTGGCCTGATTAGTACCTAGTGGGAGACCTCTAGGGAATACCAGGTGCTGTAGGTGAAAATATTTACCTGGGATTGTTTTTGCACAAGGTCAAGCATTATAAATATATCCTTATACCCATCTACAGTATCAATAAATTATATCAAGTTTCATTGTGTGTACTGTATAATTTATTAACAATTCGCCACCAGACTTCACTATATTCATGAAGTCTGATTGTTACAGGTGTTGCATTCATATCATATGGTTTCTATGACTTAACTGTATGGTACTATACTATTTTATTGATGTCAAATAAAAGTTACATTTTAAATACATAATAATTTTTTCACAAGAGTGCCCCAGACAACAGCTTTACTTTTTCTTCTTTGCTCTTTAATATGTATATATATTGGGCTTTGGGAGCACCACCAACAACAATTGATTATAGAAATTATACTATTAATGTCGGATGGTTGGTATACATTATTGAATCTACCTTCAGTTCTGTGCAGAATTCCCCCCCCCCCTTTTTTCTTGTTGACTGTCCTAATAATTGTCTCAACGTCAATTAATAAAATGATCAACCGTTTACTCACATAGTGAGCTGTAAGAAGTCCACGACGGTGGATGAATTGCTTTGTTACCCTCTTCAATATATCATCCACTTTGCATGTTTCACCACCCTATGCCACTGGCAGCTTTATTACCCGGATAGAGCCACGCAATAGCCAGGAACTTGCCCGCCAGCCGGCCTCAGTATCCAGTACCCGGCATAGAGCGAGTCCGACTAGGATATATAGTCATCTGACCGTAAGCACTCTGTGCGCTAAATCACTCATCTCTCAGGAGCACCGCAGTGTGCAGCCGGACTCTGCACTAGGTCACCTGGTATTGTCCTTGAGCAGCCGGCTGCGGTAACCGCAAATGGAGTTAATCTAGCTTCTGATAATGGGAAACTCCTGGCTATCATTCAAGAACCTCTGGTTATGGGAATCACAGACAGGTGACAATTCAGTGCACCCGGTTAAGGAACACAGCCCGGTGACTGTCACTGTAACCGTTTGGGGACTATTGTACAGTCTGTATAAACTTATTAACACCTTCCAGTATCTATAAGGATTATTAGTGATTGCTGCTGGCTCATGCAAGGACTTTGGCTGCTATATTTTTCTCTAAACACAATATATTTGTATGAACCTTTCCTGGTCACCTATAGCTTATATAAAATACAGGCTTAAATTAAGCTGCATATTTATACTAATATCTATGAAAGTTTTAATTATATTGTTTCACTCCCAGAAAGCAGTTTCATTGTGGTAGTCGCAGTGAGATTATTATAATTATGGTTTTGTATATGTAAACATTTTATTTGTTGTATTTAACATGTGTTTTTAATAAAATTGTTAATGCTATATTGGCTTTTATAGATAGTTTTGTAAGATATATCAGTGCAGTTAATTGTCAGTTTGTGAGGTTGGCAGTCGCCTCTTTTTCACTGCTGCAGACATACCTCGATACTCTGTGCACAATCAGGTGCTTGGTGAATATTCATTTATTAAAATGTGTCTGTGACACAGGTTCTGACTCAGCATGGAACGCACGAATGCAGACGCACCCGTCCGCTGCGAGCATATGCTAATAAATGCATATGCACGCAGAATAAGCAGCCGCCTAGCAAAACACAATACCTCCCACTTCCCTTTAACGTGCGTTCTGTTATACCACGCAAGACAGCGGTAACATCGAACACATTAGCATATTAGTGGTTGACCTGACTCCAAGCAGGATGTGTGCCACTTCCTGCGTTCAACTAGACCTCAGGCTACGGCTGTCGCCGCAGGGGCTTAATTATGCACGCCCCTAAAACGCCGTTCAAACGCACAGGCACGCCTGAGTTTGCCCGTAAACCCCCACAAAACGGCACTTCCTGTCAATCACTTTTCTCTGGGTTGCCTCTGCAAACGTAGTACTCATTGCAATAGCTAGTTTGCGCACTGTGATGCATGCGCAGAGGTGAAACATCGGCCAAGTGCGTGCATTCTCTCCTGTGTGTTCTTTGCTGAATCAGGCCCACAGTGCTGTGGCTAGGTTGTCCCTAGACAGCAGGTAAAGGAAGAATGGATTGATTAGTTATTTAACTGTTTAAGAAAATTTAAGACAAAGTATTACAGAATTATGGAGGTTAATTGGTATTATTCAGTAATATGCACTAGAGAAATTATTTACAGCAGTCAACAGAAATGCTTGCAAACCTGTAGATGATCATGGATAAGCAGAAAATATCTCTTCATGTGGACTAAATTTAGGAGAAAAACATGGTATTGTCCCTCATACTCAGACTCTCTGGTGCACCTCATAAATGTACTACAGGGGTGTGTTACCCAATTAGTTAGTACTACAGAGGTGTGTTACCCAGTTGTTAGTTTAAGATAGGCGGATTTAGAGTTTGCAAGCACTGCAGTGCAACTATTTTTAATTTTTTTGGCTTCTTGTTTCAACCCTTTTCATGAATTCTTGGCTATTATATTCTTTTCAGGTTAAAAATGTGTTGCAAATGTATTAGAGCAATAACCAATAAAATGTTTGTTTTTGCAAAAAAATACTGTCCCCAATACCCCTCAAAAATACAGCACATAATGAAAAGTGGTGCAAGATGGAATTGCCCTTGGGACCTCCCACCCACCCTTATGTTGTATATTAAAAAGGACATGTACAGTTTAACAAACCAAGCAATTCAGAGACCGGTACTGCCACTTTTGTGGCTGAAGTGCTTGGCTTGTTTGGGCCCCCACAAAACAAGCTAGCAATAGCCTTAAGGCTAAGACTTATGCCCACTGGAATCCACAAATGCAGGTCTTTGTACTTAAACGTAATTGGTGGGAAAGGTCCTCCTCATGTAATTTGTAGTGCATTTTATGAACGTACTCTTTTTCCACATTTTGAGGAATTAGCCGCCTATGCTGATCGCTCAGAAGGTTCCCGGCTGTACTGAAAACTCCGTGTACACACTGGAGGGTGGGCAGCTTAAGTGCACCAAAGCGAGTTTGTACAAGGGCCTCCAAAATTGCCTTTTTTTCACTCCAAGTAGTCAAAGGGACTGTCTAATATGCTTATTTGTACACAGTCATTAAAATACTCCTACACCATTCTATGGATGGTGACCATATCAGATTGAGTCATTTGTAGAGGTGTTACTAATTTTTGGGCAATTCTTTGACTCTCCTCATTACCAGTGGGTCTCTTGGGAAAGCTCATTTTTTTTCCTGGTAGCAGTTGCAGGAGAAAATGAAGGAGACGTCATCGTGTCATGTGCCACTTGAGCTGACAACTTGCTCACAAGGAGCTCTTTGCAAGATTAAGCTCTTTAAGATCTGTGTCAGTTGGAAAGAAAGATATGGTGTACGACTTAAACCTAGGATCAAGCATCGTCTAAAAAAATGTAGTGATTACATTTCAAGATGTTGACAACCCTATGATCCGGTCGAAGCAAACAAATAACTTGATCAACAAGTCCAACATACTTGGCAGAATTGCTTCGTTTCATCTCCTTCAGTTTGTCGAGCTGCTTCTCCGTTAGTCTAATTAAGGGAATCGCCTGACTCAAGTCTAAATTCACTTCATAGGTTACTACTTCGAATGGTTTCAGCACCTTGCATAACATGAAAAGCATTCTCCGCTGTGAAGGACTAGGGGCCTGATTCAGCAAGGATCGCAGTTGCTAATACGCACGCAATTGGCACATTTGTTGTGTACTGCCCATGTGTATGCATCGCAGTGCATGTCGGTGAACCAGTCACTGTGATTGCAGTAACTACGCAGACCCATCCCAGAGTGATTGACAGGAAGTGCCATTTGTGGATGGTGATGGGGAGTGGGCGGCGAAACGCAGATATGCCAGTGCATTTGAATGCCGTTGCATGGGCATGCATAAATTATCCACTGCAATGCCTTACGTAGCTTGAAGACTCATAGTGTGTGCTGAAGTTATCAATTTCTGAGTAATGTCAGACCTTGTGTAAGAGTGCGTGAGGCTGCGACGGTACTAGATTGTAGTGATGTTTTCGCAGTCTTGCTAAACATGGATGTGTGTAACGTAAAGTGAGTGTCCTTATGTAGTGCTGCGGCGGCATAGCGATCGCAGTGAATTAAGCACACTATCGCAGTTAAACAGCTGCGATCACAGGGGTATGCAGTCAGGAAGCTGACAGTCTAAATGCCGGCTTCCCGACTCTGCAATCCCGACAGGGGACTAATGATAGGCGTAAAAATCCTGATGCCTATGCCAGGAGCCTGACACCCGGCATATCAAACGAAGGTAAGCCGGACAGTGGGCATGGTCAGCCGTGGGGGGGAGGGTTAGGTTAGGGGCTCCAGGGGGGGGGCATAGGGTTAGGCACCCCCCTGGAGGGTTAGGCTAGGGGAAGGGGGGTTATCGTTAGGCACTCCCGGGGGGAGGTTAGGGTTAGGCACCCCCGGGAGGAGGTTAGGGTTAGGGACACCCCCGTGGGGGTTAGGTACAGACTGCAGGGACGGGGGAGTTAGGTTTAGGCACTTATGGGATGGGGCGGTTAGGGTTAGGCACTGGCGGGGGGGATTAGGCACCCCAAAGGGAGGGTTACGGGGGGGTTAGTATACTTACCCATCGGGATCTTCACTGGTGCGATCTACCGGTGTCGGGATTTGAACTGCCGGACATAGGTCCGGTGGTCATTCATACCGATTCCCTTGCAGGTGCTGCAATCTTCTACATGCATATTAAAAAGTTAAGAATGCGCTAATGTACTGAATGTAAACTTTTTTATTTACATTGTTGATGTTTCACACTGCTGCTACATTATTTTAAATTCCATTCAGTACATTAGCGCTTTCTTAACCTTTTTATATGTTTATTATTTAAATTATTGTTTAAAAAGAAAGCTGCTTATATACAGGTGCGCTGAGTTTTATTTTGGATTTTAATCTTCTACATGCAGTTGCAGAATAGCGTAAATATCCCAAAATGTTTCATGCCACATACAGCATCTCCTCCACACGCCTGTCATTTAAAAAAAAAAAAAATCGACCACCAAGTTGATTATGTGCACATAATCAACTTGGGACATGTTAAAATTCACCCAATTGTAAAGCTCTCACAATATTTGTTGCATTATCAGAAATTACAAATCCTGAGGAGAGTCCAATCTGGGTAAGCCATTTTGCTATGACATCCCTTAGTTTTTCTAACAGGTTGACATCGATATGCCTCTTATCGAAACCGCTGATTCAGAGAGTAGCCTGCTTGGGAATGAGTTGGTGTCGTTTTGTTAGATGTTGCTGTTCCTGCTGCTGAAGGCAGCAGTCTTGTAATCCTTTGTTTAACCTGTACCGCTTGTCCGTATATCTATATTTAAGTGGATAGTGGGTACAATGACATTTTGTAGGCCAATATTTAGTTGTTTTTTTTAACGTCCTGGTACAGGAAAGGAATTGCTTCTCTGGTAAAATGGAACTGAGATAGAATTTGCTAGCGGGGACACAGGACCTAAATTAACTGTCTAAAACCAGATGCATTATTGCTGATATTGAACACAGATCTAATACTAGCATAGCCATCATGGCTTCAGTGATCCATTGTGCAACTGGGTGGCAGCTGACATTGCTTCCTTTTGTAATGGATTGTTTCATTGTCAATTGGTGTTTGAAACTACTAGTATTTTTCTTAGTCCCTTTCTGGGATGTTCCACCCCTAGCAGCAGCAGGCCTAGTGCTCAAGGATTCTTCTGAGGAATTCTGATAGGGGAGGACTCAGCCTTTGGATGCAGGACTACCGCCGATCATTAATGAGGAGATTGACGATGAAGGTGTTGGTGTTGGAGATTGCAGGTGCTGGAATCTAGCTGAGAGAAGGGAGCTAGCTGATGCTGGACTGCTTGTTGTTATTACTTTAGCACAATTTTCACATTTTGCCATAAACTTTGCATGAACTCGCTGCAAATGATGTAACAGGGAGGAGGTTCTGGGTGATTCACATCTCTACCTCTACTTACTTTGCTTTACAAACGCTACAGCTGGCTTGACAATTGTTAGGAATTGGGTAAAAATAATTCCACACATAATTGGTGGATTTTTTGGTTTTACACCCAGAATCACCTTCTTCTTATCACAGACAAGAACTGCTTCCACTGGTGCCTTACTTACACAAACAACATCCTCATTAGCGCCAGTGTCAGCTACACAAATATCCCCCTCATCCTGTAGCACTTCTACATAGCATCCTGAATTTCTATGTCACCATCTTTACTTGTGCTGCTAATCCCTACATTTGCAGAGGGTACAGAAATGATGGAAGGAGGCTTCTGTACAAGTACAGTATCAGAAATGTCAGACTCACACACAGCACTGACACCTCACTTTAAAAACCTAGGGTCCTTCACCGCAGCCCCTGTGCTGTATTTTAGATGCGGTCTTGCCAATGACTTTTCACTCTTCTGCGTCTTCTCTACACTGTCTGCCAATTTTAAGACACCTGAAATGCTAACTCCTATATCAGTTAACTCAGTGTGTGACCTATGTGAAGTACATGAGAGTAGGGAAATCATACTGAAACCCTAAAAAAAAGATAGCAGGACAGCATAAGTATTGGAGACAGGTCAATGGTGTAAAATCGTTGATTTGTGCATCTTGGATGCACAAAGGATCATGGACGCACAGAGGATCCCATCACAAAGTGACTGACAGGTTGTCAGCATTTTGTGGTGGTAACTGGGAATGGTCAGAAAAATGCATGCGTGCCTGTCCGTTATAACGCCGTTACATGGGCGTGCATAAATTAGTCACTACGAGTGCATACATAACTCTACGTGTCAGAAGAGCTCCCAAGGCTACGGTAGGTCAGACCTTCCGCAAG
This sequence comes from Taudactylus pleione, assembly GCA_031769625.1. Classification (NCBI taxonomy): domain Eukaryota; kingdom Metazoa; phylum Chordata; class Amphibia; order Anura; family Myobatrachidae; genus Taudactylus; species Taudactylus pleione. The sequence goes on along the minus strand of JAUIMM010000516.1, from coordinate 6,733,042 downwards.
GGTAAGATGGGCGCCGATGTGCGTCAATGTTACAGATATTTACATCGGTATGCGTCGTCGCATGCCGGTGAAAAGGCAGCAGTGGGCGTTTTTATGCTCGGGTGACTTTTGCTAACATTAGCATATTTTCGCTGCTGCGTTGCATATGAAATCGCAGCTGCGATTGCATTAGCGTCCATCTCTGAATCAGTTCCTGTGTCCCAACATTTTTTTTACTTAAAATTAGAATTTATGGACCCAGTGCGGAGCTGAGAACTAAAATTCACATTAACTCCCATCAAAAAACCCACAAGTTTCTAATTGAATAGCAAAAAGTCACAGTCGCAGGTTTTTAACCCGCTTTAAGCAGTTTTAGACCAATACGCGGCTAATTTAATCGTCTCCCAAGTGTGTGTTTAATGGGACTGATGAGCATAATCAGTGCTGAATCCTGGAAAGTTGGAAGTGCTGTGTTCATGGTTATGTGCTCTACTGACAAATCACATCTCATGCACCCAAAAATGTACTGTACGGTTTATTCTCTTCTTATTTATTGGCCCATTTTGGTGTATCATTTTAATTTGTCCTATCAAGCAACTAAGCGGCACCAATCGATTTAATAAAATATGTAAGGAAGCCGTGACAGGCGGTTACTATGCCGGATTACTCAGTTCTTACTAGACATCTACTGAAAATAAAGTGGGATTCTGGTATGCTATCCTTTTACCTCCGAGTGAAGAAAGCGTGATGCTTACTGTGATGATAGAATGATCTATCTGTTTTCTAAATGCTCAGGGAAAAGGTAATTTTCAGTGTCATAGTTACTGACTTTAAGAACAGCATAACAATAAAAATATATAGTTCATTACATTCTCAATACTACAAAATGTTGTTATATGAAGTCTACCACTGGTATCTGACCCATGTGCCAGGTGCTGTCTGAGCTGAAAGGCAATGGGCCTGATTCTGAGTCACACAAAAGTGTGTCTATTGGCGGTCACCTGTCTGTGAGTTTATCCAAATGGCCGTGCGGACAAATGTGCAGGGTCTGAAATGCCCATTTTTTAGCACTTGTGCTTGTTGTAATACTGATGGGTGTGTCCTTACATGCCGCCATCGGTCGCACCATTGAAACCATTATAGGAGGCGTGGTCATCTGACCACGCCTCCTATGCTTGCAACTGTGCTTTTGTGATCACAGTCGCTTCAATAACACACCCACTGAACAGACCATTTACGTGTGCACTAGTAGCCACCATCCATGAACGCCCATCACTTTTCCGTCACCTTTCTGATACAATGTGAATCGATCACACCAGAACTTTTGTGCATATGCTCTATATAATGAATGAAATATGTAAAGTCAGAAAACCTGCACTGCTCCTTACTGGGTCTGTATGCTGCTATTGGTAATGGAGTACTAAAAGTCCCCTAAGTACAAAAATAAACACTAATATTCCCTAGTGCTAAATGATCCAGATAATCTGGATCATTTAGCGCTAGGGAATGTTAGTGCTTATTAGCTCTGTGTAACGCTTTATATTGCATATGCTCTGTGTAATGCATTCTAGTGCATACGCTCTGCATAACGCATTATATAGTGCATACGCTCTGCGTAATGCATTATATAGTGTATACGCTCTGCGTAATGCATTATATAGTGCATACGCCCTGTGTAAAGCATGTTTTTTAGGGGTTTCCAGAAATTTTCCCGCATGCACAGTTTCAAATAATCGCTCAACTACTTGAATATCGGTATTTCGTGCGACTCTGAATCAGGCCCATTATGATGATTCATCTGTCAGGGGCTGATCAGCAGCATGCGCTACAAATTGCTGGTCATTTGAATAACTTATTTTTTTTATTAAAGATTAATAAATTGTATACTTTGATACACAGGCTTTATTTTACAATTTACACCCATCAGCCATAACATTAAAACCACTGGCAGGTAAAGTGAATAACCTTGATTATCTCGTTACATTGGCACCTGTCAAGGGGTGAGCAAGTGAACAGTCAGTTCTTGAAGCTGATGTGTAAGGATCTGAACGACTTTGACAATGTCCAAATCGTGATGGCTAGGCGAACATTTCAGGTCTTGTGGGGTGTTCCCGGTATGTAGTAGCTAGTACCTACCAAAGTAGTCCGAGGAAGACAACCAGTGAACCAGCGACAGGGTCATAGGCGTCCAAAGCTCATTGATACACGTGGGAAGCGAAGGCTAACCCATCTAGTTTGATCCCACAGAAGAGCTACTGTAGCACAAATTGCTGAAAAAGTGAATCCTGGCTATGATAGAAAGGTGTCAGAACACGCAGTGCATGTATGGGGCTACGTAGCCGCAGACGGCTCTGCCCATGCTGACCCCTGCTGAAATCTCTTCCAATTGGCGCGTGAGCATTGGACCTGGACCATGGAGCAATGGCATGTGGAAAGCTGGGTGCGTGTGCACTATGGGACCAGAATGCACTATGGGAAAAAAGCAAGCCAGTGGAGACAGCGTCATGCTCTGGGCAATATTCTGCTGGGAAAGTTTGGGTCCTGTCATTCATGTGGATATTACCTGATGGCAGTGGCTTCTTTCAGTGTTACAAGTAAAGTCCAGGACTTGTCTCTTGCCTGTATTCCGCCTGCTTCTGACCATGCTTCTAGGTTGCCGGTTGCTAGGAGACCCAGATGTCAGAGGATTTAACATGTTTCCTCCTAGTGTTGCCTGATTGGCAGCTGATCCTATTTGTACTTCCTGGACTATCGCCGCCCTGTTGGCTATAGAGTTTTCATGTGGAACTTCTGGTTATGCAACTTGCTTTCTGTGCATCTAGACTTCCAGTTATAATCTGTACATGCTGCGTGTACTCTGCTCGCCGGCTTCTAAGTGACCGAAGTACCCCGGGTTCAAGCATCGCTCTCTACAGGGCCATACAGCTATCCTGCTTCTACACCACGTTCCAAGCATCGCTGTCTACTAGGCCCTCCAGGCCATACAGCAATCCTGCTTCAACACTACGCTTCAAGCATCGCTGTCTACTAGGCCCTCCAGGCCATCCAGCAGTCCTGCTTCTATACCACGTTTCAAGCATTGCTGTCAACTAGGCCTCCTGGCCATTCAACAACTTTAGTTTGGGCTGTAAGTCTACAGTATATTCTATTGACTGTCCTATTGTGTCAGCTCCTTACTGCACCATTGACGTGTTGTGTTTGTACTGGCCCTCCAGGTCCACCATATCATTTATAAAGTAAACTGCCATGATTTTAATATTCTGCTTGTGACTGCTCTTCGATGTGCCTCGTATCTCCAATACCTCCATATCGGTCCTAGCAATTGCTAGAGGATCGTAACATTCAGCTAGATAATACACCCTGAGTCAATGCAAAAATTGTTCAGGAATGGTTTGAGGAACATGACATATTTCAAGGTGTTGACTTGGTCTCTAAACTCCCCAGGTCTCAATTCGATAGAGCATCTTTTGGATGTGCTGGAAAAACAAGCCCGAGCCATGGAGGCCGCACCTCTCAACTTACAGGATTTTAAGGACCTGCTGCAAATGTCTTAGTGCCAGATACCACAAGGGACAACTTCAGTGGTCTTGTGGAGTCCATGCCTTTATCGGGTCAGAGCTGTTTTGGCAGCATGAGGGGGACCTACATAATATTAGCAGGTGGTATTAATGTTATAGCTGATGTATCAAAGTTCTTATTTTACTTGTGTAAGCATATTGATTTTTTCTTACAAAACCTCATTAAAGTTCATAAATCCTTTGGGCCAAATGTAATAGGGTGAGAGTTTAGAAATATGAGAGTTTAGCAGTAAACTCTCACATTGGTGGAGTTTTATCTTCAAAATGGGAAAACCTCTGGATGAGATTTTATAATGTGAGTTTTTTGAGCCTGAAAAACATGTGAGTTTGTTCTGTTGCTTTGTTCTCGGACTCTATTTACATTGACTGAGTTAAGTGTGAGAAAAATTTAACATTTTCTAACTCTCACCCTATTACATTTGGCCCGTTTTCTTCACCTCATCCCATCTATTAAATATAGTTAGCTCATATTTCTCCTAAATATCATATACCCCATAACATATATTTTCAACTACCCAACTTGAGTAATATTTTGGTTATGCAAATAGATTTATTGCCTGCATTTGGCAGTATGGTTAAATCGAATATCGGGCAGTGAAAATCTCGACTAGCCATTAGTAGTGATTATTTGTAACCTTGCCCTAACAATGACTGGCAATAGTCCACGTATAGTAAAAGTAACTCCGTTTCATCTCTGCTGACTGGTTCCAGAATATGATCTACACATACTATACAAATATAATCCTTTTCAATTGAGGAACTGCAGGGAGATCTGTTATCACATTAACAATGTTGTCCTACTCCAAGTGGACAACTGGACATTGATGAGCATATGGAAAATATAACAACCCAAAGGAGAGGCATAGTAGATGACTCATGCCTGCAGCTCTAATTTGTCCAGTTTCCTTGCACTTTGTGAAGGGTATGAGTAGAGTATCAACTCTGGAGTACAAGAATTGAAAAGGGGAGATATTTATATGGAGATAATAAAGGAGATTGACCTGATCTCGAGTTCTGTATGCTCTTCATGTAAGCGCTTCCTGATTCTGTCGCTGGACATAACTGAAATTAATTGTAGAAGTGACAACACTTAGAAGCAGATAATTAAATATTTATGATTTTTGTAGAAGGAATTTTCTAGATATAATTTAATACAAAATGCATAAAAGCTTAGTGTCCCCCCCCCCCCCCCCCAGAACTTGCATATGCGCTCAGTAAACACTCCATCACCTTTTATTTGACTTGCACACTTTAAATATAGCTTCTGCCCCCGCCAGTCCAATAAGGTGCCTTTATCGTAGTTTTTAATACTGAACATCATACTGCAAGTTGTTGCATAAAATTGAACATGAGCGGCAGAAACATCCTGGCCAATTACCCAAACGATCCAGACATCCCCAAAATGTTCAGTGGGATTAAGAGGTTAACTTCTAAAACATCAAACGGAGTGGCTGATAATAAAAGCAAATAGGACGAAAAAAAAAATGTAAGGTAACTTCCTTGCTTAATTAATTAGGTGGGCCAGGTGGAAATCGAAGAGGTCGGGTCTCCTGTTTGCAAGGTCTATAAAGCTAAGTAACGTGACAGCACAATGGAGAAGAAAGCAAGATTGTTTTAATATGCTTCTATCCTGTGTCACAGTTTGAAATTGTCCTGGTTTTTGTCCCTTTTGGCAAACTTACATAAAAGTGACCCAGTACTGTATTTTATGGCCAGACGACCCTTTATTTTCCAGCGGTTTAATTCGTATCAGGCCTCCATTTTAAATAGTCGCAGCATTGGGATGGAAGCAAAAGCCTATTTGTCTCAACTGACTTCCATTGAATTCTTTTCATGAATCCTTTTTTTTTTTTTTTGCCACTGATCATCCATAAATTGTTGGAAATGAGTGATTAAGGAAGTACTGCTTAGTGTTACGAACACCATACAGGTTCCCTGTATGACTTTTTGTGGGTGAGAGGAAATCGTGTATTGCCCTAACAATAAGAGAGATCCCCGCTGGGAACCTTTCAGGAAAATTTGTCTTAAATACTGGTTTAATCATACTGTTCTCTTCTAGAAAATTGTCCTTTTTTTAACAGCTGCTGTTATGAGCCAGTCGCCAGGCAGAGTGACCAAGAAAGGGTTTCGGTTATTTTTTGTCAACCGCACGCATTTTTCAATGTCATAGAAAATGAACTTAATTCCCATTACCCATGGTGGATAAAAGTTGCTCATATTTATCATCTTTTTCTATTTATTTTCCCACAAACCTGTCCTGCAGTTATTTATTTTATTTCTAAATTGCTTTTCTTCTTCATAGTGAAACATTGACATGCTGCTTAATAGCACAGTATTTGCAGGTTCAGCAGACTGTAGTGACGTGCTTATGATCTCTGCGGTTCGTCACATAACTACTGTTTGCAATGTGACCCGCAGTGAAACATTACATCAGAGCTTTCATGACATTATCCAGGCTCATGTTGTAATCTTTTATGCCCTTCAATAAATAAATGCTTTATAGTAGAAGATCATATTTTTATTTGATGGGTTTTTTTTATGTCTAATGTAATATGTTGCTGTAAAATAAATTCCACTTTTGGGGCTTGCACATGTGGCTGGGTGTCTATAAAATGTAAATATATAATGAAGTTTTATATAAAATGCTTTAAGATAATGCACGCGTCTTTTTATATGCTTCGGCATATTTGTGACAGGTTCTTCCATGTGATCTTGAAATATAATTTTTTTTCCTATTCTAGAAAGATTTCATTTTATCCTTCATTTTTTTTATTCGTATTGGTGTTTAAACACAGCTAATAATAATTAGAATCTCTGTTAAGGCCTCCATACACAGTCCGATGGCACCATGCAAGGCGACGGGATCCGTTGTCCGACATATTGGCCGGTACGCAGGTGGCTGACCGCCCGATATGCCCGCACCCCCCCTCTCTCACCCGCACAGCAATCCATGGGATCGCACATCGCATCCCCTGATCTTATGGTTCTGCAGAACGATCAGGGGGTGCGATGTACGACCCCACGGGACTCTGCCCGACATCAGGGCCATACTCGGTGCGATATAGCAGGCAAATCACACCAATCAGTCGGATCACCTGCTTTATCGCCCCGTGTAGTTTAGAGTGCAATATATTGAAACTATTTAATATTATTAAATAATTTATACATTTCCTTTTTCATATGTGTGTATATATTACTACACATGATTGGAGTTGTTCTCAAATTGACATGAAGGGGTATATTCTAAAGGTCACTTTTGATCTTTTTAATGTTGATGAAAATCTATTAACGTCAATGTTTTGTATTTCTGGGGCTAAATCACACATTTACTAACAGATAATTCTTGACTTGTTTTTTTAAGTATTAGTAAATGTGTGATTTAGCCCTAGAAATAAAACATCATTGTTGTTCGATTTCGATCGAAACAGATTAAAATCGACCTTTAGTAAATATACCCCGAAGCTATATATGTTGTACAGTCTTGCAGAGGAATAATTTGTTTAGTCCCACAAGGATTGGCCTAGGTGGGGTATTTTGAAATCGGGTTAAGAAATGCGCCAATGTAAACTTCTTGCAGTTGACTGAGAACAGACCGCTCTAATAGTTTGTGTCAGTAATATGCTAATGCTCTGATCAGGCTCTCCCTACTCACTCAATCTAGCTTACACACAGACTTACAAGGGGGAAAACACGCTACTCAATTTTGTATGGAGCACATACAGTATTTTGTGTTTAAAGTGTTTCCACACTTTATCATTCTAGATTGAAACTTCTTAGGATAATATTATATCTCCGTATGAGGAAGTTTAATCGATGACTGAACATTCTTTGTTGGTTGAATGGGCGGAGATATCTTTGTTAAGGGCCCCATACATCTGGCGGCTGTTTCCCCGTTCTGACTGAAACCGCCAGTTGGAAACACTGTTTGTGTCCATCAATGACTGCCGATCCATCGGGAATTGGGGAATTTCTTCATGTTAAAAATCCCCAATTTGCTGATCGCGAACAAATTTTGGTTGGGATTGGCAAATCCAAGAAATCGAACATGTTTGATTTCACAGATGCCCCGGCATCCTGTGGTTGGGGAATTCTGAGAATCCCTCTCTGATGTACGGGACCCATTAGATACACGATTGACCGTTTTAGGCATATGTTTTATACTCCAACACACATTTGCGCCCCAAAATAATGTAGATCGATTAATAGCAGAACAGTGTGTTATCGGAGTCTGGGAAGATATATTTATTGATATATTGTACTTTGGTAAGTGCTTCATACCCACAGGCATAGTAAGTAATATGTTACTTATGCTATGTACTTGCAGAGATGAAAAAAAAAGAGTTGTGTTTATTTGCCATTTAAAAGTGTATTTATTTGACTATAAAGTCATGCATTCACCATGAACTGAAAGTTCAGAGTATCAGACTCTGAAATGTTTACCAGTGCTCAAGTGAGTTATTATACATTATATTACAGCCTACTTACTCATTCCATTAGTTTTTTTCTTCTCCTAGAGACAAAGGTTGTTTAATCAGTGACATCAAAGGCAATAGTTTGTTCCTTCGTATTTTTGACATGAACTAACATTTTAAGAGTAAGAAATAAGGTCATTTTTCTCGTTGAGAACCCAGATCATTAAACAATCACCCTCACTTAAAAATTTATTAGTTTTCACATTGAGCTTCTGAGAATTCAGGGGCCCTTTATTACTGTGATACAATTCACGGAGCAAATCTATTACAATAGCTTGGAGCCATCGCAGACTGCAGTTCTCCTTGCCGTGTTTTTGTATTTAATTAGAATATGTGTGTGCAGGCCAGATAAGTAATATCTTACCTATTGTTGAGAATAGGTGTAATGCTGCTTCGTTCTTGGCAGCTTAACCATAGTTTATCTTGCGGTCTGATTGAAGGAAGGACCAGCTGGGCTCATTAATCTATGTGTTCCTAGTGCGATTTTGCGAGAGGTGGGGCCTGGCGGGGTTACCAGCATCGGCAAGCGTATGCATACTTACTGATGCCGGCAGCGACGGAAAGACACGGGGGGCCATGCTGCCGAATGCAGCGTGGCCCCCGCTGACGACGGGCGAGAGTGCGCATTGTCAGCGACATAGCGGGTACACACTGGCTGATGTGCCTTATATGTCATTCGATCCGGGTAACCACATTACCCATCTTTGTACATGAGCATCATCAACTCATTCATATGCGTAACTGTGACTAGAATGTAAGGTACTCCTATCACCTCAAATCACTTCCATTTTCTCCTAAGGGAATGTGCTCTTGTGTGCTATCACTGCCTTCAAGAACAAATAATAGTACACTGTATACTTTTTGATTTTGGCAAAAGTATCCATATTCAGAAATCCTACTTGATACATATGGTGCATAGACATGGTCAGATCTGTCAGATGAACAATTGAACGATTTTTAGCAACGATTTGAACGAGTGAACGATTTCAGACAGTATTAAAATGAATGAAATCGACCAAATCTTACTGCAAACACATTAGATGTCAGATATCGTTATCTGACATCCGATATGAACGATTGAACAATTTTTAAAATCGTTATTGTTCAGATCTGACACAAAATCTGATTGTGTGTATGCACAATTAGGTGTATATTTTATTGTCCCTGGTAAAAGTTTGGTTTACCACGGCTTGAGTTAACGCGCCTATCGCTAGGTAATTTCACTTAGCGCCCAATCCAATCGTAAAAGTGGTTGCACAGCAGTTTTCTATGATGTTAGCTGTAAGGACATAAAAAAAAATAGAAAGCAAATGTTCTTCAGCAAGTTGCAGCTCTAGATTAATGTGGGGTGCATAAAATGCATGTCAATTGATTGTGTCATTTTAAGCCACTTATAAAAATTGTTAAACACCTAAAACTCCCAACTGAAAACCTAAAAACACCGCTCTTATCAATACAACACTCAAATATACCTGTCCCACATCAATGAACTAATTTTGCTTTTTGCAGAATACCACCCCAAAAAATGGCATATAATTGCTGGCCAAATGAAGCTACAGTAATTAAAATCTTCAAAGTGCCTAATTAATCATTAGGTGGGTTGTCCCAGGGATTCTGAACCAAGTCTTAAAATAAAGCCTAAAAAAAACCTTGCTAAATCTTCTGGAAAGTTAACGCAGCTAACTGGATAGTAAAAGACTTGCGGCCCGCCACGTTAAGATGTATTTAGCCGTGTTAACCTCTGAAAACAAGTTAACGTGGCTAATTGAATATGCCCCTCAGTTTTCAGTTTTTGACTATTTTATATATACATTTCATAAAATAGTGTTCATACAAAATTTTTACCAAATAAATAACTTTATCTGTCCTAAGAATAAATAAAAACTTGAAATGTGTCTGTATTCATTGTAAAAAGTAAATTGGCCTGGTCTCAAAAGGTTTCAATTTCAGGTCTCTTGATTTAGATGTCACAATGGATCTCTTAGCCGATCTCAAGTAATACATGATTTGTGTAGCTTGTGTATTTATCAGTATTAAGAGTCCAATATTTTGCGTACAGTGCTTATATGGTTTGTATTCTGCTATTGTAAGCTGTTTCCATTTACCTTTCTATTCATATTCTTCCTGTGCTTGCGTGGGTTTCCTACCACACTCCAAAAATATAAGTGGCTCCTCACAAAATTGACTATAGTGTGTATGTGTGTGAGCATGCGGTAGGGAATATAGATTGTAAGCTCCACTGGGGCAGGGACCAATGTGAGTAGTAAGATATTCTCTGTAAAGCACTGCGGAATATGTGTGCGCTATATAAATAACTGGTAATAATAATAAATAATATTGCCATCAGGTTCAGTGTCTGTGTTTTTTAGTCACCACAAGAGGGCAGTTCTGAACTGCAGTAGAGATATTTGGATTCTCCAGGGCTTTTTTTTAGTATTATTATTAAAAAAAAAACCTGCTGTAATGCTTCTAATTTATGATCACATTAAGAAGCGATTTACACTTCTGGAATATATAACTTTGGTGTGTTGACGTGATTTAAAATAATATAATTTTAACAAATGAAGAGAATGTTTCCAGTGTGTTCCAATTTTGTTCTGATTAAACTATCATTGACTTACTGCAGAGTTTTATCTGTGGGTGTTATCGTGATATCAGCAGTGTATGATACCTGGTTATGCTCCCAAAGGGATGAGTGGTCCACAACATATCCTATAAAAATGTCCTTGTTCTCTAGTTTGTGGTGCATTATTAGCCAACTTAATAACCTCATCTCTGGTTATAATGTCACTTTTTTAGGATTGTACTTGTTTCTCTTCAGTAAATTAGTACTTACAGTATAAAGCCCATCCAATTCCTGGTGTTCACTGTATACAGAAGAATGATAACTATACTAAACATTTAGGGGCAGATTCAGTTAGCCCTGAGTAATTCAATCGACTGTCGTATCCCAGCACATTAAACCCCAAAGGGTGCACTTAATGCAGCTTTTTTTTTCTCACCGCTCCTGAGGCTGCGAGGCAAAAATCTGCATTAAGTGCACCCTCTGGGTCTTAACGCGCAAGGAACCCCATAGATTCCAGCACTTAAGCGCAAGCTACCCATTATTATTATTATTATTATTATCATTTATTTATATGGCGCCACAAGTGTTCCGCAGCGCCTTACAAAGTACAAAAACAAATTGTATACAAGTGACTTATGGAGCGTACACACGGTCAGATTTGTCAGACTTGTCAGATTTGTCAGATGAACGATTAAACGATTTGAACGATTTGGACGATTTGACCAAAGTTTTGAACGATTTGAACGATTGAACGATTTTTGACCGCATTAAAATGAATGGAATCGTCCAAGTCTGACTGCAAACCCATCAGATGTCAGATATCGTTATCTGACAAACGGGAACGCGCATCGTTGATCGTCCATCGTTCAGGCATGTCAGATATGAACGATTTTCCATCAGATATGAACGACTGAACGATTTTTAAATCGTTATCGTCCATATCTGAAGAAAAAATCTGATCGTGTGTATGCACCATTACAGAACAATACAATACAGGACATGGATAATATATATTGCTACATTAGTGACCATATCACCCAGATAAGCAACAGAGCATAAGCAACCAAGTGTTAGGTGCCCTAGTGGTGAGTAAGAAGTAAATGACACTATAGTAAGGAGAAGCACAAGAGGGTAGATGGCCCTGCTCGTGAGAGCTTACATTCTAAAAAGGTGGGGGAAGACAAACTGGGTTGACACAGATGGGGACGAAGGAGCATGTAGCAAGGAGTTAGAATGATAGCTGGAAGGCTTTGATGAAGTAGTGGGTCTTGAGAGCCCGTTTGAAGGATTGCAAACAGGTGGAGAGTCTGATCCGGAGTGGGAGAGAGTTCCAGAGGTGGGGAGCAGTGCGGGCAAAATCTTGGAGGCGGGAGTGGGAGGAAGTAATCAGCTGGCATGAAAGGCGGCGTGCATTAGTTGAGCGAAGAGGGCGGAGAGGAGCGTGAAGGGAGATGAGATCAGAGATGTATATGGGAGAAGATTGGGTGAGGGCTTTGTGAGCGAGCGTGAGAACCTTAAATTGGACTCTGAAAGGGAAGGGGAGCCAGTGTAGGGCTTGTAGGAGAGGGGAGGCAGATGTAGAGCGTTTGGAGAGGAAGATAAGCCGTGCAGCAGCATTAAGGATAGACTGGAGAGGAGAGAGATGGGATTTGGGGAGGCCAGATAGGAGGAGGTTACAATAGTCCAATCTGGAGATGACCAGTGAGTGTATGAGGGTTTTAGTAGCATCCTGGGTGAGATAGGGTCTGATCTTAGAAATATTTTTGAGATGGAAATGACAGGACTGTGAAAGGTTCTGGATATGTGGTTTGAAGGAGAGGGATGAGTCCAGGATAACTCCAAGACAGCGCACCTTGGGACTAGATGAGATAGTTATTCCATCAATTGATAAAGAAATAGTTTGAATTGAGGTGGTGTGGGAGGGTGGGAAGACGATTAGCTCTGTCTTAGACATATTAAGTTTAAGAAATCGCTGGGACATCCAGGAAGAGACAGCAGAGAGACAGTTGGAGATACGAATCAGAAGAGAGGGGGAGAGATCAGGGGAGGAAAGGTAGATTTGAGTATCATCAGCATAGAGATGATAATGGAGGTCAAAAGAGCTGATGAGTTCACCTAGAGAGGAAGTATAGAGGGAGAATAGGAGAGGACCAAGAACAGAACCTTGGGGAACACCTACTGTAAGAGGCTGTGGGGGGGAAGAGGAGTCGTGAGAGGAAACTGAAAAAGATCGGTCAGAGAGGTAGGATGACAGCCAGGAGAGGGTAGTTTCACGTAGACCAAGGGAGTGAAGGATATTCAGCAGGAGAGGGTGGTCCACAGTGTCAAAAGCAGCAGAGAGATCAAGGAGAATGAGAAGAGAGTAGTGGCCTTGGGATTTGGCAGCAAGGAGGTCATTGCTGACTTTTGTGAGGGCAGTTTCAGTGGAGTGGAGAGAACGGAAGCCAGACTGAAAAGGGTCAAGGAGGGAGTGGGAGGAAAGAAAAGTGGTAAGGCGGTTGTAGACAATCCGCTCAAGGAGTTTGGAGGCAAAGGGGAGGAGAGAGATGGGACGGTAGTTAGAACCCATGGGTTAATTGATCAATAATTCAGTAGCTCCAGGTGTTAAACCCAGAACTTTCCCCGTGTAGAAAACACTGCAGGTAATTGAATCTGCCCCTTCGTTTATATAAAAAAAAAATGGAGATGACCAGTTTTTATTTATTTTTATTTTTGACATTTGCTTTTCTGATTTTTATTTCTGTAAGTAGGATCCTGGAGCTGCTCTACACACACAATTTTCTGACTGCGACTAATAGTTACCCGCTAATTGCATGTTCTGTGACCGATGAACTTGTAAGATGCTATCTACACCGACATATGACTGATGCTTTATTATGTGCAGAGAAACCACCAAATAAAGGGTTCACACCCATTCCACCCCCGCCAGCTGCCCCGTTGGGCTTTATTAGTTTCTTTTTAATGGTACATCCAAGTATATGTACTGGAGGCTGTGTTGTGCAAACACAAACTGATTTTGTAGCCGTAGCCTTTTCTAAATATTTTAATTAATATAACTATTGCATGAAAACAAGTAATCTGTAACCTCCTTCTGATTCCTATAAGCATCTCTGTTCTTTTTAGTCTCCGAGGCTACCAAAGTAGAAGGCATTGTAAAGCTGGTTTGGGCTGGAGTAGTATTTATATATAATCATATTACGCACTAAATGACCTGCTAAACGCTTGATATGCACACTTTATCCACGATAGAGCTATCCCTTTCCTAAGACTTCCCTGATACTGATTTTCGATTTTATAGCAACACTACAGAGCACTAAAATGTAGGTCTGCTGTCTGAGAGGCACTAATGACACTTTAACATTGTGTGCCTTTGTGCAAAATAATCCGACATGGCAGGACGACGGCATCAATGAGAATAGAGTCCTTTTGACCTGACAGCTGAACATGCAGACTAATATTACCCTGAGCACAGAGCGTTTATTGAATTGCCAGCTAAAGCAACAGAGACAGGTGATGAACATGTCTTATTTGCTCTCGGTTCTTGTCTTAGAATAACGAGCACCTGCCCTTTATTTTCATATTCCCATTCAGGGCTTACATTTATCTTCCCTAGATGACGGAAAATGTCTCGCAGTCCAAACTGCTTGCTAAGCAAACCTTACCCTAATGTTACTGAGAGACCTCTTTTTGTACAAGGGAAACAATGGGCGAGATATTTATTTTCAATGTGCCTTGAATTGAGAGATTTTTCCCAGGCTTTCTGGATGGGCGGAGTCATAATGTATGAAGTCCTGTTTACAGACTTTACAACGGGTCAAGATGTGCCAGCCGCGTAGTGTCCCAGCACCCTCACCATGGATACACATGCCATTATTGTCAGGAATTAGTTGAGTCACATGGAATTTTAACTCCTATTTGATCTAGTTACCTCTCCCAAGCTTTACATTTTTTTTTAAAACCTTTTCCATAAGTAAATAAAAGTTATAGTGGTGGAATACCCCTCTATACCCCCTAATTTTCTCATCTCATTTGCACTATCCTTTCGTACCCCACACCTGGGTAGTTTCATTCCTAGTGAGGTAAACGTATCAAAAAAATTAAATAATAGATTAAAATGAATTCACTCACCATGTAAAGGCTCACCAGGAGAGCCTTTACAATAGCTAAAGTCCTGGTCCCTCTTAAAGTTGCTCAAAGTGCCAGCTCTGTACTGTATCTGCAGTGAAAGTGATGCATCTGGATGTCTGCTGTTATCATAAACAATTACACCCCTGATGAAGTAGCTAGAACCGACAAAAGTGATGAATACTAATCGCTAATTCCTACCTGTCGTTTATCGGTCAAGCACCTTCATACGTCCCTGTTGCAATTACAATTGCCCATTTGTCCAGATGTTTGATTTTACGGGTGCACCCTGCATTCCATTTGTGGATTTGTGGCGAATGCTGCCTTTTCTAGTGCTTAATAAGATTTGTAGATATTAGTACATTACAAGACTCCTAATTGTTTTAAAATGCAATTTCACATTTATATTTGTACTCTGTGGGAATTCAATTGTTTGCGCAGCGGCTGTCAGTGATGGGCGCCCGACGGAGCAATTCAATTGTTGCATTGTTCGGGTGCTACAGCCGCCAGCGCCAGCATTTCTGCTCGTAGCCTCCTGAGGTGGCGAGCAGAAATGTACGATTAGTTCAGGTTTTGGCCAACCTAACTAGGACTTTAGATGGGTTTAGCCGTTTATGCGGCTAAACCCGGTCTAATTGGGCGCGAAAAGTGCAATATATAATGGGCTCCAAACAGTAAATGAATTGCTACAATGGACGCCCATTAATTAGCACACCTTTAAAAAAACAAGCGAGAATGAAAGCCTAATTTATCCTGTTCTTTATATAATTTAAATGTAGAATATATATAAGCTAAATGATGCGCTGTATATTTTCCAGTAACTAAGGCCCGTATTCAATTTGAGGCAAAAAGTCCAGACTTTTTGCCTGCTGGATTTTTCACCTCCTTCGCCTGTTTTCCTGGCGGAAAAGTATCGCGCACGTGCCCGCTATTCCCCATATTCAATTCCAAAGTAGGCGAATTCAGGAACAGGTGAAAAAATACGTGAATTTTCGGGAATTAATTGTAGGACCCCCCCTAAAGATGTCCAGACATGGGGGATCACTATGGGGACCCCCTGTTTTTGCCTGCAGAAGAAAGTCGGGTTTTTAAATAGCCGCGGCAGGTGTATAAATGCGGCTTGGAAGAAGGTGATGCAGAAGAGCATTTAGAAGTTTTTTTTGGGGAAAAATAACTATGCCCATCAAATTTGGGGTACTTGAAAATGGATGCAAGCATATTTATAAGTCCCATAAATGATTTTTAAAAACTCTGCAAAAATGCACCTGCCGGTACTCCCGCATTGAAGAAAACACCTGCTGCATATAAGGGAACCCCTCTGGACTCCATTCCGCTAATTTAGAAGTGTGTGTTCCTTATTTTTATTTATTTTTTAAACCCCAAAATGTAACAAATTTTTTTGGGGTGTCCCTATTTTTTTTCTTTTACTTTTTTTTTTTTTTACACAGTTCGTTATAAGGGGGCATTCTCAAGGGTGCAGTCTAATTTTTTTTATAAGCCTGCACCCCTAAACCCCAATTCTGCACTTTTTTTTTCACCAGCTTAAAGGCTGGCGAATATTTATCCCCGTTTTTTTACATTGACTTTTCGCACTGTAATTGAATACGGGGATAATTGAAATAGGCAAAAATGACTCAATCGGCGACATTTCGCCTCAAATTGAATATGGACCTAAACCACAATAACACCAACATGAACAGCAAGATTGAGGGCTTTCCACAGGTAGTCAAAAGTTTAAGGATCTTACAGTGCACTTGTCTGGATAGACTGGGATTGGCCAGGAGCTGCTCTGGCTATGGAGGTCACCACCCCTCCCCCCAGATTCTGCATATATGAAAAACAGCGCTCACCTACGTAGTAGGTGTATGTCAGTGATATGTTTAATAATGACACTCTCGTATGGATAATAGTGTACTAATAATTTATTGTCCTAAAATGACTACATGTATAAACATACAGCACCCTACAGATAGACTAACACAAAACAAAGGGATTGGGTAGTGTGGGGGGGGGGAAACACATGGTAATAAATGGAAGTAAAGGAAAAATAGGTATGAATTATCTCAAATTGTTAGATATAAAAAAAATATATAAAGAGGATTAATGAATATGTAAAAAGTAAAAACTTTTGAAAAATTTTTTTAAAATCCACCATATGCTTAAATTTCATCCACAATAAAATTAAAACCAGATTTGAGGGGGAAGACCAGTAAAAAACAGAATTTATAAAAAATTATATAGTGATAGTCCAGTTCTTAGCAATTTAGGGAGCAGCAGTTCATTAATAACAGTGGTCACAATGTATATGAAGAGAAACAGTTCAGTCTTTATATTAATAGAACGGCTACTAAATCCAACGGTCATAATCCATATTATCATAAATCCAGATTGATGTGTCAAAGACAAAACTGTTGGTGTATGCTTCTTTCCTTAAAGGTACATTCACTACAGGTGGTGTTCCTGTGGATAATGTTATGTCTGTGTAAACAACCCATATATTCCTGGGAACCAAAGCCGCTTCTAATACAGTGAGCAGACTGCCAGCACGGCAGTGGCTGACAGTCTGTCCTACGTGCGGTGCAGTAGTGGCGTAAGTATCAGGCTAGTGCTCACAAATACTGCGATGTTGTGCAGCGATCCCTCAGCTCGTGGCTTGGGGAGTCAGACGGTGCGTCCGTATCCCCACCGACAGCCCAAGCAGCGGTCCGCAGCTGATGCTGTGCTGACAGCTAGGTTCCTGGCACCACCAGCGTTCCTCCGTTGGCATACGGCCGTACCTTACCTCCACCTGCGGCTTCAGTGCAGCTGATATTCGCCGCTGTATGGTCCTCCTCCCGTCTCTCCTGGAGCCGCGTGTACCGGTGTCTTCAGGGTGTGTTTGTGTTGAGCCTTGTTATCAGGTTGCGGCCTAGGATCGGCCGTTACTCACCCCAGCTCCGACTTCCCCTGATCCCTTGTGTGGTCAGACGTCGGGTGCGGCGGCAACAAGTGACGCGCTGAGGATTATGCCTAGGGACAATGTTGATGTCCAGGTGCTGCGCCGTGACTTGGTGACAGTCTTCATTACCTGACCACCCTTTACCCAATGGTAGCATGGTGGTGGTCAGCTGACGCTGACCTCCAATGATCTGCTACCTCAGGGTATATAACTAGGCTCCAGACAGCAGGAAGTTGCCTGTGCAATGTTGTTTCTACTTGTGTCTACTTGCCGTCGCTTCGTTCCAGGTTCCCTTGTTAAACCCTCGAGCGACTACAAGTGCCGTCTCTTTGTGCAGCAGTGCGTCAGTAACATCTTGCCTGCGTGCAACTACAAGTGCCATCTCCTTGTGCAGCAGTGCGTCAGGAACACCTTGCCTGCGTGCAACTACAAGTGCCATCTCCTTGTGCAGCAGTGCGTCAGGAACACCTTGCCTGCATGCACCTACAAGTGCCATCTCCTTGTGCAGCAGTGCGTCAGGAACACCTTGCCTGCGTGCAACTACAAGTGCCATCTCCTTGTGCAGCAGTGCGTCAGGAACACCTTGCCTGCATGCAACTACAAGTGACATCTCCTTGTGCAGCAGTGCGTCAGGAACACCTTGCCTGCATGCAACTACAAGTGCCATCTCCTTGTGCAGCAGTGCGTCAGGAACACCTTGCCTGCGTGCAACTACAAGTGCCATCTCCTTGTGCAGCAGTGCGTCAGGAACACCTTGCCTGCGTGCAACTACAAGTGCCATCTCCTTGTGCAGCAGTGCGTCAGGAACACCTTGCCTGCATGCAACTACAAGTGCCATCTCCTTGTGCAGCAGTGCGTCAGGAACACCTTGCCTGCGTGCAACTACAAGTGCCATCTCCTTGTGCAGCAGTGCGTCAGGAACACCTTGCCTGCATGCACCTACAAGTGCCATCTCCTTGTGCAGCAGTGCGTCAGGAACACCTTGCCTGCGTGCAACTACAAGTGCCATCTCCTTGTGCAGCAGTGCGTCAGGAACACCTTGCCTGCATGCAACTACAAGTGACATCTCCTTGTGCAGCAGTGCGTCAGGAACACCTTGCCTGCATGCAACTACAAGGTAACAATCTTTCATAAATGTGATTGCTCAGTACAGATACCTTACTAAATGCAGATAGTAAGATACATAGATAAAAGGTTGCAACAGGCCTGAAATGTTGCCGCTTACTGTAGGTCATCAGTATTATTTGTTAGTTATCTTGGTTTTCGCTCACCGTGACACACACTTACGTGTATTTTGAGTAAATACTTAACGAACAATCTGATTTTGGTGTTCCCAAATATAGTTCTGAAAAGTACATTTGCCTTTAAAAGCAACTCTTGTTTTTAAAAGTATACTAGCAATCTATCTAGGAAAATATTTTCAGTGCAGGCGTCTTTTTAGGAACTGTCCTGGTTATGCTATACAGCTGAATTTTATGTTCATTTTGTTAAGCTTAATCTCATGGTTGGCTCCTGCATGTATGATTGCACAGTGAAACTACTTTTGACACTGTAACAACTTATATGACAGTGATGAGATCTTTAACTGAGACATTTGTGGTGCATTGTAAAGCTTTGTGTATATGCCCGATTTGTGTGCTTTTACGGCAAATACGGTCGCCCGTGCTGCATGGCCAACCGGATTATATCACATGCGGCGCCGTACATATTAATGAAGGACGAAATGAGTGGTCCTTCTGCCCTTCATTACATCTCTGTAATGTGTACCAACAATCATTCAATAAGTGTCTAGGGTGTCCCTGGATATCTGCATGATTGCTGGTCACACAAGGGTATACCCGGCACAACAGCCTTTAACTTAAAATTTGTTGAACATGTTCCCATTTTGAATATCCCCAAACTTCCGTCTGTCCTCTCTGCATATTTTATAGTTTGTGTTTGTTTATTTTTATATAGTTGTCTGACCTAACCTCCTATGAGCCAGTCTCAATTCTGAGGCTTATGTAATCTCGTAATAAAATCCTTACAAAAATGCAATCAAAAGGGTTTTCCTTTCTGATGCCTGAACATCTAGACATAGCCTATATAGACATATCTTTAATTGCATAACTAAACATCACCATGCTTCCACATGCAGTAAGTAAAATCAATTGCAGGCAGGTGTCTATAATAGGGTTGTTAACCTCATCAAGAATTTCCGCTGACTTCAAAACTCCAAGTCTGAAGGTCGAGTGCTTGGATATGTAACCAAAGACAGTGTTAACGGTCTAATTTATGGAAGCCTGTCTGGGTTTAATTTGGTCTTTTTCTATGCTTCTGATGCTGCTCAGTCCTGTATCAACATGATATCAACCTTCTTGTCTGTACAGCTCTGCGCTCCTGGTATTCTACAATTTCCTCTCCCAACTTCAATTATGCCATGATACTTGTGACTGAACTGTTGCACACACCTGATGGTTAAGGTTAAGGTTCCTTGATTTGTCACTTTGACAAATTCAATCAAATTCCAAACTGTGTCTGTTTCATGTGTAGACTTCCTGCAGATTGCTATTGTGCTGGGTACAGACTGGCGATGCTTCACTATTAGGCTCACCTATGCGCAGTCATTTTAAATGATAAAAAAATAAGTACAGTTGGCAAGCTATTACTTTGTAGATCTTTTATTGTTAATTATGTTTCCACTTGGTTCTTTAAATGAGCTCATTCCAATGGCTCACATGAACAGGAATACTTACATATAGGCAGAAGTGTTATTGCTAAATGTTAAAACCATCCTACATATTGTGTTAGCCCAGTTATGGGCAACAGGTGGCCTGGTGACTGCATGTTGCCCTCCAAACTTCACTTGGCAGTTCCCAGCTTTGTCATATTCGTTTTTTTCTATAGCTTGTAATACTTGTTTAAAACACCTACTGATATGTTATTTCAGACAGGGGTCTCATTTAGTAACTGTATTGGATTGATTTAATGCTGAGATTAAGATTAATGTGCAGCCCTTTTGAAGGTTAGAGGTCTGGCTATTGCAACCCCTGAAGTATATCATGTTCCCTATCATGGGTTAGTCAGTTGTCCTCCTTTATATCTCCACTTTTGTCATCTGGTCAGTATCCTGTGCTATAGCTCCTTACAAATGTTGGTTATGCCAGACGAAAAGCAAAGAACTAAAACATTCTATTTAGTAAAAAGTTAACTGTACATGATACAGTTTGGTAGTCTGGAGTTTAAACCCCACTTTATTGCACATTAATCAAAAAGCACTGTTATGTGATATTTTAAGTTGTGTGCACAGTGTTTTGTGTTTCTCCATTTTAAGCAGCACTGTACTTTTCTGTTTTCATTATACACTGCTTAATGTGGTTTATGGTTTTAATCCCATAAATTTCACAAGTGACAATTTGACAAATCTATTCTGTAAAGACTGCAGTATTATCTCTGGCCACATGAGGGCTCTGCAGTCATTAGACACTTGCAGGATGCCAATTGCTAAAGCAGCATTTAAGTCCGATTACCTCACCATACCTGTGCAACGCCTGGTCTTGGCGTCATGCCACATTTTGGCTGCCCGCCAGTGTCTTCCATTCGCTTGATTGGAATCGCAGATACAATTTGCTAATCCACTTTCTCAGTCTCGAGACTCAGAAATGCAATCTATCTTTTCAAAATGGCTTTGCTTTACTATGACGTTATCAGGCAAGTTTATTTTTTTTACTGAATATTGGAATCAATAAGGTCTGTATTTTATTTTCAAATTAGTCATCTAAATTTTTTTTCTTGATCTGTGAGGGAACGTAGCCTAGGGAAGCCATGCCAGACAGTAGATGTTTGAACACAAGAAATGAAAGCCAATAGTTTATAAGCAAAATAATGTTGTTTTTGCTCTATTCAGCATCATTTGTATGTTGGCCAACGTAGAGACCACAAGGTCCTTGCAGTGCTTAGCTTCTCCCAGCAGTACAATAGTGAATTATAGTATTGATGTGTTTAATTTTTTTTCTGATAGGGAATTAAAGCTCGAATATTGGAGACGGTGGTCATGCTTATTCTTCTGGCACTGCTTATTTTTGGCATTGTGTGGGTGGCATCTGCTCTGATTGACAACAGTCCTGCAAGTATGGAGTCTTTGTATGGTAAGTAAGTCTTCTATTACTTGGTATGGTTAATTGCTTTAGGCCAGAAATAGCTGTAACTTTTGGATTTATTGATAACCTCTGGAGTTGTGAACTACTCTATAAGTCTCTGCCATCAACTCACTGTCTGATGAGTAAGTGGGATCTACTGAGCAGTGGCTTGTCTGGGTTTCAAGACTCTGTACAATACGACAACTACGAAGATGTCCTTGTGTACCAATGTTCGGATTCGATGAAGTGAGATACAAAACATCCGATAAAATATTTGAGCTTTCTGTGAATTTTTTGGGTGCTCATACCAATAAGAGTCACCCAAGAGAAACAAAGCCAATGGCCAAAGTTAATAATATATAATAAAATGTATTAATACCAATGTTCGCACAGAATAGACATAAAATTGCTTACCCAATGTGTTATAGTTCTGTTAACAGTCCACACGAGAAGATATTCATCTCAAATTCCCGAACCCCTTATAATGGAGTTTCGGGAATTTGAGATGCATATTTTCTTGTGTGGACTCTTAACAGCACTTTAACACGTTATATCTGTTCTGTGCGAACATTGATTTTAATAAATTTTGTTATATTATTTCAGAAATAGGTTTCACTACGCAGGTATAAGCGTAACTAAATTTGTCATAAGAATAAGTAAAATTAACAGAATTTAATATAAAAAATTAAGCATAAAAATATATGTTCAAAACATCAACAGCCTCATACCCCATGTGTCTCTCCATCGCTCCAGACCCCTCCCTCCTGTGTCTCTCCAGACCCCACCCTCCTGTGTCTCTCCAGACCCCTCCCTCCTGTGTCTCTCCAGACTCCTGCCCCCTGCGTCTCTCCTGCCCCCTGCGTCTCTCCTGCCCCCTGCGTTTCTTCTGCCCCCTGCATCTCTCCTGCCCCCTGCATCTCGTTGGTGTTTATTACAGAAATGTGTAATTAATTAATTGTACAAAGGCAGTTGTTCATACAATTACATGTGTTTTCTGTATCAGTTTATATTTTGATGTTTTGAATATATTTTTTACTTTATTATATTCATGTTTGTTAATTTTATACAAGAAGACGCCTTGTTCTGATGACGAAAAGCAGACACCAGTTTAATTATCAGTATTGAAACCAATTACTTGTGTATTTTCCAGGACAGGTAAGTGCATCCTGCACAAGTTCACAAAGTAGAATGAAGTTAGAGCTGTGCTGATGGATAATAGTAATAGCAGGCTCCAATGCTTTAAGTGACATTTTATTAAGACTTGATTGCAGTTTATTTTTATAACAGACCTGTGCTTATATTGTAGCAAGTGTACTAATGTTTTTTTGTTTTCCTATCTGTTTTTAGATCTTTGGGAATTTTACCTACCCTATTTATATTCCTGTATTTCACTGATGGGATGCCTATTATTACTCTGTAAGTTTGTTTTTAAAAGACATATATACTTTTATGAAATATTTAATTTTAAACTTTCAACTCCTAAATATTATTACAAAAGGGCTCTGATGTCTAGGAGGAAAAATTCTTACCGTACTAAGCTGGTTAAGTTTCTATACTGTCAGCTCCTTGTGGGCTGAGAGCACTGATTAGACGGCTGTAACTGGATGATGGGCCATTAGTCCTGATATGGAGCCCCTGCTGTTCTGCTATGGATGGGAGGGGATAGGGCTTACATGGAAATGTACTGTATTAACGGCTATCGCTTATTTCATTATTCATCAGTTATGAGAGCTCTAAAAAAATGTTTTAACTAAGAAAACTTTCTACTATCCGTGTATTGATGCATTCTAAAATGTTAAGGTTGTTGTCCTAGGACGTACAAGTCATTTATAATCTTCACAGAATATGAATGTTTAAAAGAATATAGCAAATTAGCAATCGGAACATACATGATAAAAGAGGTTTTTATTACAATTAAATTTGAGACTAGTAGAGGTATTCAATATGGGAGCGAAAACTCAGTTTTTGCGTTAATATCGCACCTATGACGTCATTATCGCAGGTTTTAGTTTTACACCGTATTCAATTTCAAAGACTTTTCGCAGTTTCGAAAAGTCTTTGATAAAAAACGGGGATAACTTTTCACCTTAATTTAGGAACCAGCACCTGGCTGCAGGGTCAGTCCTGGTTTTAATTATAGGGGTACCCCTACGCAAATTTTTTAAAAAAAGGCTAAACTCGCATGAATTTGCAAACACAACCAAACTCAAGTCTTAGTAAATTTACCCCAAGGAGTCAAATTGGTTTGAGAAAAGGAATAACTAAAAAAAACAAAAAACAAAACTTAGCATAGGGGCCATTATGTGAAAGCACTTCGAATAGGAACCAATATCTATTACTGCTGCTATGAGTGGTAGATGTAGCAAACTTAAAAAGGTTATGTGGATAAGTTGCCCATAGCAACCAGCTTCTAGCTATCAGCAAGTACAGTCTATAAAATGATATCTAGGAGCTGTTTAGTTGCTATGGTCAACTTCTCCACTTGTCTTCTTTAGAAACTGATAGGAGAAGATTTAAGTGTCTAACGCAGAGGGATCTGTTTCTTTTGGCTACAGGAAGGAAGCTAGCTTCAGTATTTGCACGCTGGAACTCCCTGTACATGTCACATTGTCAGTCTCCTAACCATGTCTTTCATTAAGTGGCAAGCAAAACCAAATAATAGTGCTACTGATTTGCTGAAGCAATGACTAATAGCTGATGGCAGCAATATCAAATATCCAATAATGCTTTCTAATCATTTATGAACTGGCACCAGGGGTAGTAGTATTAGCAACAAGGGGCATACTTCTGAACGCTTAAAACATTTTATTTTGTCTGGGATACCAGTTCCACAGGCCGATATCACATTACCAACGTAGATTGTTTTCCTAAAGTCCTTAGCTAGTCTTTTCCTCTTTTCTCATAGTATGCCAAAGTTGTTCATTCTCTGTCTCATTTGCTTACCCCTGACTCTATTCTTTCCTTTACGCTGCTTCAAGAGCAATTTGGTCTCCTACCTTCACACTATTATAAATATCTCCAAATTTAACACTGTTTTAAGGAAGTGAGTAAAACTAAACACCCTCCATACTTGGTCATCCATAGATTTACCAATGTTACCCCAATAGGCGTAATATCCTTTTGGGATCTGTTTATACAGCTTCCGCCACAAGTGCCTATATCATTTATCACTTGTCCAGTTCCAATGGGTATTAGACCTTTACTATCTCACCACAACAATGGGAATCTCTCTCTCCTATTGTATGTTCATAGGCGCAGCTGTAATGGGTGTGTGGCACACATGGGCCCCTGCGCCCAGTCACTACCTGACACTTCTCCCGGCAAGC
This sequence comes from Taudactylus pleione, assembly GCA_031769625.1. Taxonomy (NCBI): domain Eukaryota; kingdom Metazoa; phylum Chordata; class Amphibia; order Anura; family Myobatrachidae; genus Taudactylus; species Taudactylus pleione. The sequence goes on along the minus strand of JAUIMM010000516.1, from coordinate 6,707,940 downwards.
ATGGGTCCCACTGTGGTTTATGCCGTGTTTCCAGTGAAAACTTCAGGAAGATGGCACCTGGCATTGAATGCAAATAACCTGGCATGTGCCAGAGCCTTTTCTATTTTCTGCTCATGCACCATCTTCTTGAATATCACTGCAAGATGGAGCCAGCCATATAGGATGGAGGGGGCACTGTATGGAGGGTGTCCCCCTGCAAATAGGTCCTTCTAGGCATTACTATGTCCTTGCGTGTGTTTAAATGCTTAAACTACGTGTAAATCCTGAGTCATACTGCATAGACTGTGTTCCCCGTCTACTAAGTTATTGCACATAAAATTTGGCAATTCTTTTCAAGATTTTGTTGGTGTGATACTAACTACGATGGGAGTCTAATTCACATTCAACCACTTTGAAGTGAAGTTTTTACCCTTATTTCCAAGGTTACCAACATCTCATTGGCTGCTGAACCAAGTCTGGCTCTCCACCTATGCAAACAATGTCCTTTCCCCCAATTGAGTAGTCAGTAACACTTCTTTGAAATAAATAGTTTATTGAAGAGTCATAATATGGCTTATACAAACGTGTCTGGTTCAGCATGTGATAAACAATTTAAGAATCAAAGGTCTCTGCAGTGTAACAACCATTGTAGTAGTAAACAGACATTCAACTTTCCCATATGTTGTTGTTGTTTTAACTGCCTAAACTAAAGGAAAACCAGTGAAATATTGAATATGAATAAAGATTAGCAGCCATTTTCAACAACAAAAACAGTAGTCCTTGGCCAAATAAAAAGACAACTGTAATACATTTACACAGAAAGTACAGATCCATTTGTGCAGAATTTTTCTGCCATTCTATCGTGCAAATCTTCTCTCGACTCCAGTTACATCTGCAGTTTTCCCTTAGGAAGTAATGTCTGAGTTGCATTTTCATGGAAAAAGTGGCCAAAAATGTAATTTAAAAACACATCGATGTGTATCAGCAGGTCTAAATAATAAAAGCATATTTGTGGATTTGTCTTTGTGGTATTCTGGTGAATACAAAGAAACTACAATAAACCTTTTTCATGGTTGCAAGGATCATTCCAATGTGATTTTATAATTAGGCAAATAACAAAACTGCTTTCTGCTGCAGAGACTCTGGGGAAACTGGGCTCCCAAATGTAGTGATTTACATTTGCTGATTCAGAGTTTTATGTATATCAAATTGACAGACTATTTTAGAACATTTTTTTAATTTCTTTGTTAGTATTTCAACCAGCTGTACATAATGAATTTTATATTTCATTTAATCATTTGGCTTGTAGTAGTATATTCTAAATTGAATATCCCATGAATATTTTTTTTTAAGGAATTAATCAATTCATCCATTTAAAAAAATAAAAAAATAAACCTAATTATGTTCTTTTACAGTGTGCACTCCTGTTGGCCTTTCCAGAATGTTTGCAGTAATGGGTCAACTGCTGGTGAAACCGACAGTAAGTCTTTATTTTACACACTTATTTATTTTGCCATTATTTAAACGTAACCTTTTGTGTATTTTACTACTTATACAAATAAATAACAAATATATATATATCTAATTTATGTCTAATAATTCCACCAACATGATTATGTGGCCCAATAGGAAAAGTGTACCAAAATGTTCTCATTTGAGCCAGGATTAGATGACTGAAGAACCTTCTGTTTTCTGAGATTTAAAAACCTGTTTAAACTTATGAAAGTTCATAATAACTTAGTTGAGTGTATAGTTTGGTTAATTAAAGCATAAATCTCAGGCAGTGACTACATAAAGTGGAATACTTTCTAGACCTTTATACAGCGATCATCTTTCAGCTTCCATCTTCCATTCCATCGAGAAAAGTAGGCCAACCTGGCAAATATGGGACAAAGATTTAGATTGGGTTCTGTAATGAAGTAGGGGGGGCTGAAATGGAAAATGTGTCAAGTAGCTGGAAAAATCAATTGTAAAAATAAATATTTAAAAAATTAAACAGATTATAAAAAAAATAAGAGGAACAGGATATGCATGAGTTTGAGTATACCTTTTAGGGGAGTACATGAAGGCTACTTATCTGGAGAAAAAATAAACTGGACAGCTCCTGTAGTTTTCATAGTGGTAGTGACAAGGCTAAATAAATATGCCTATGTATGCAGTGGATGGGTGATTTTCTACTTCAGGGTCCATAGGGTATCCACAGGATACCTTGGGGTATAGGTGTGACGTCAGTCGCAGGGCACCAAAGAGTTAAGCTTTCAGCCTCCCAGGATGCACTAGGTCCCCCTCCTATACCCCGCCCCCGGGCCAAGGCACCTCAGTTTAGTTTGGTGCCCGGCCGGAGTCGGGTGCACCTGTTGGAGTGGGGGCTAGAAGAGCCCCTGAAGCTTTTTCTTCATGCAGCTGTGGCTGCACATCTGGATGAACAGCATGGACAGTCAGTCCTGACGTCCATGCTGTCTTCCCTACACCCCGCCGGTACCAGAACGCCGGTACTGATCCGGGGATGCTGGTGGGCGTCTGGGGTCACAGCTAGCGGTGACCCCAGATGCTCCGGACCATGGCCGGATTCAAGGGGGACAGAGGTAAGCAGCGGGGTCCCGCGGTGGGTCCCCGCTGATCACATGGTCCTAAGTCCCCAGGCAGGGGGCTCCCTGGGGACTGGCTGCAGCGTGGAGCCAGGCGACCAACCTGCGCTTCCACTACCCCCTGGGACAGCGGACCGCAGCAGAGCGGTAGCGCTGCGGCGTCCCAGGGGTTAAATGCATGCCAGGGGAGCGCGCCTTCCCTGTCTCACAGCCGGCGCCTCCCCCGCTGCACACAGCCCTCTCTGCACTGTGCTGACTGGTCCTGTGTCAGCGCTCCTCCCCCAGGCCAGCTTCTCTCTGCTCCTCGGCGGCCATCTTCTCTGCAACGCATGGTGAACGCTGCTGGAAGTCTGGAAGGAAGCATCGTGGTCTGGGTCCCCCCGCATACCTCTCCTCCGCTGTGGCTCAGGTCTGTGTATGCAGCGCTGTGTCCTACCAGGCCCTGTGTCTGTGTAGTTGAGTGATCAGCGCTGTTAGTGCAGGAATTGTTATTTCTCTGCATTGTATGTGACTGTGCTAGCGCTGCCTGTAACTATTCTTCTCTAAACTGTCAGCTTTATTACTGTCCCTGTTCTTTCTGCTAAAGCCCTTGCGGTGCGGTGCTGCAGGGTGGTCTCTCGCCTATTTAATACTTAATTGGTGAGAGAGGTCACATACGTGGTGCCATCATGTCTGAAAGTGATTTTCCCCTCCGGCTACAGTGTACCACGTGCAAAGTACCGTTAGCGGAGGGGGAGGGTAGCGCGGAGGGCCTTTGCCGGCAGTGTTTGTCCATGGCGCGGCCTATTACGGTTACAGCACCGGTACAGGAGCCGCCCTGGGCTTGTTTCGCTCAGGCGTTAACAGCTTTAGTGGGCCAGTTAGCTCCGCAGCCCGCGTTTACACCGATGGGTTTGTCCCAGCAGTCTGTGGTGTCGTCACCCATGCAGGGGTTCCCACGACAATTGGTGGTACCCCACAGTCTCCCTATTTCCCCGCTCCCGGGTTCTCAGGAGCCAGCGTGGGTTAACTCCCTGACGAGTTCTTTACAGCACTTGTCGGATGTGTTGCAAGGGGAGTCTGTGATGCGGCCTCATAAAAGGCCGGTGGCGTCTCTGTCCGCTCCTTATGAGGATGACGAAGGGACGTCTGGTGATGGGGAGATTCTGGATCCTTACGATCAGGAACCTTTCCATACTAAGGACGCTGATGCTAAGTCCAAAGTATATATTCCTGGACTTATTCGGGCGGTCCGCACAGCCTTGGTGATTGAGGACGAAGTTCCCCCAGTGGCTAAATCTAAGTATGCCTTTTTCAAAGATGTGAAGGGCGATGCCACAGTCTTTCCTCTTTCGGGTCAGTTGGTGGACCATTTAGAGGAGGCGTGGAAACAACCTGGCAAAAGATACCAGCCGCAGAGACGCCTGGCGGTGGCTTATCCGTTCGCGGATAATTATTTTGCTAAGTGTGAATCCCCTCCACAGGTGGATTCTCACGTGACCCGTCTTGTCCGTAGTGCCACATTGCCGATGCCATCCATGTCCTCCCTTAAGGATGCTACGGACCGCAAGGTAGAAATCTGCCTGAAGTCCGCTTATTCCCTTGCAGGGGGGGCAGCACGGCCGGCTATGGCCATTTGCTGGGTTGCCAGAGCGATGGAGCGCTGGGCGGATTCATTAGAGGCTTCTTTTGAATCCGACTGTCCGGCCGAACAAGCGGAGTTGATTGGCAATCTCCGTGATTCGGCCACCTACATCAACGAGGCGGCTCTAGACATTAGTACTCTGGTGTCTAGAATTTCTTCAGCAGCGGTAGCTGCTCGTCGCACCTTGTGGCTGCGATTCTGGAAGGCGGACGCAGATCCAAGAAAGGTCTGGAAGCGTTGCCGTTTACCGGAGAAGTTCTCTTCGGTCCGGATCTGGATAAGATTGTGGCCACGCTGGCGGCAGCCAAATCTGCTTGTCTCCCGTCGGCCGCTGCTCCTTCTGGTTCTGGACCATCGTCCTTTCGGTTATCTAGGGCCCAGGGCAGGCCCAAACCACAGTCGTTTCCTCGACAGGCTGGCCCTAAGAAATCGGTCAAGCCCCGGAAACAGGCATGGAGTACCAGACGTCCGGCCCCCAAGCCAGATGACAAGCCTGCGGCCTGACGGTCCGGGTCTCCCCTTGGGGGATCCCAGGGTGGGAGGCCGCCTGCTGCAGTTCTCCCGGTGTTGGTCGTTCACTACGACAGACACTTGGGTTCTGGAGGTGGTCTCTCACGGGTACGCCCTCTCCTTCCGGCACAGACCCCCGGCTCGATTCTTCACCACGGGTCTACCATCAGACCGGAACAAGGCTACGGAGCTGCGGAAGGTATTGCACACTATGCTCCAGGCTGGAGTTATAGTGCCTGTTCCATTCTCCCAGAGGGGCCAGGGTTTCTATTCAAATCTATTTTTGGTACAGAAACCCAATGGGTCATATCGTCCGATTCTCAACCTCAAAGCACTCAACAAGTCTTTGCGGGTCCCGAAGTTTCGGATGGAGACCCTACGGTCCATCATTCTGGCGCTGGAACCTGGGGACTACATGGTGTCATTGGACATACAGGACGCTATGGCGGTCATGGCGGCTTCTCTGCGGCTGCAAGGAGTCTGCATGTTGCCGTACTTGGACGACCTGTTATTGGTGGCAGGATCTCCAGAGCTCCTGTTACACCACTTGGACCTGACCATTGCACTGCTGCAACGGCACGGCTGGCTAATCAACTGGCAGAAGTCCACTCTAATCCCGTCTCGGAGGATTCTGCATCTTGGAGCCTTATTGGACTCGGGACAGCAAAGGATCTTCGTGACGGAGGACAAGATCTCTGCTTTACAGTCAAGGGTGCGCAGTTGTCTGCACAGCCGCCGGGTGTCCTTACACTCGGCGATGAGGTTACTGGGCTCCATGGTGTCGGTGTTCGACATGGTGGAATACGCCCAGTTTCACTCTAGACCTCTGCAGCACCTGATCCTGTCCAAGTGGAACGGGCTGCCTCAGTCTCTGAAGTTCCAGACGATTGTGCTCACCCCGGAGGTTCGCCTGTCCCTTGCGTGGTGGTTAAAGACGACCCACCTCAACAAGGGACGTCCGTTCTGGGTTCCAAATTGGGTCCTGTTGACAACGGATGCCAGTCTTCGGGGCTGGGGAGCAGTTTCGGGTCCACACTTGTTCCAGGGCAGGTGGACGCCGACAGAAGCGGAGCTTCCAATAAATCTCTTGGAACTCCGTGCGGTCTTCAATGCTCTCCTGCAGGCACAGCGGTTTCTCCAGGGTCACCCGGTGCAGGTCCAGTCGGACAATGCTACCACCGTGGCCTACATAAACAGGCAAGGAGGAACTCGCAGTCGGGCGGCTCTCGTAGAGGTCTCTCGGATCCTGGTTTGGGCGGAGCGCAATCTTCCGGCCATATCAGCGGTCTTCATCCCGGGAGTGCTAAATTGGGAGGCGGACTTTCTAAGTCGCCAGGACGTTCATCCAGGGGAATGGTCCCTGCACCCGGACGTTTTTCAACTACTGGTGGACAGGTGGGGTCTTCCAGAAATCGACCTCATGGCGTCCCGGCACAACAACAAGTTGCCGGTGTACGGGTCTCGCACAAGAGACGAAGGGGCGTCTCTGGTGGATGCTCTGTCCGTCCGGTGGACGTTCAGGTTCGCATACCTGTTCCCTCCGGTCTCCCTTCTTCCACGGGTAATCCGGAAATTCAAACAGGAAGGAGGGACGCTCCTGTTGATAGCTCCCGCGTGGCCCAGACGGCACTGGTTCTCAGACCTTCAGGGTCTGTCCGTGGACAGTCCTCTGCGGTTGCCGCTACGACCGGACCTTCTGTATCAGGGTCCTTGTCTTCACCCGGACCTGACTCGGCTGTCTTTGGCGGCGTGGCTGTTGAGACGGCCATGCTGAGGTCCTGGGGGTTTGCCAGCTCTGTGGTGCGTACCATGTAACGAGCTCGGAATCCGTCTTCCGCGAGGATATACCATCGCGTGTGGCATACGTTCTTCCAGTGGTGTCGACCGAGAGGTTATGCACCGCGGGAGTTTCGTCTGTCTCGGATTCTCGCCTTCCTGCAAGCGGGACTAGATCATGGGCTTCGCCTTGCTTCTTTGAAGGTACAGGTTTCGGCCCTATCTGTCTGGTTTCACCGTAGGATTGCTACAATCCCGGATGTGCGCACCTTTATGCAAGGTGTTCTCCGTATTCAGCCGCCCTTTGTTCCACCTGTGGCGCCTTGGGATTTGGCTGTGGTCCTGAGGGCTCTCCAAGGACCGCCGTTTGAACCACTGGGCTCAGTGGATATTAAATGGCTAACAGCTAAGACTGTTTTCCTTCTGGCCGTTGCTTCAGCCAGACGTGTTTCTGAGTTAGGGGCTCTTTCTTGTAGACCCCCTTTCTTGGTTTTTCATGGGAACAGGGCAGTGCTCCGCACTCGGCCCGAGTTTCTTCCCAAAGTTGTTTCCCAGTTTCATGTTAACGAGGAAATAGTTGTTCCGGCCTTTAACTCACAGGGTCTTTCCGTGGGTGAGGCCTCTTTGGATGTTGTGCGGGCCTTAAGGACTTATGTTGACCGCACTTCTTTGTTTAGGAAGTCGGACGCTTTGTTGTCCTCTATGGCTTCTGTAAAAAGGGTTGGCCTGCTTCAAAGCAAACTTTGGCAGCCTGGATCCGTATGGCTATTTCTGAAGCTTATCTTCATGAAGGCCTACCGGTCCCTCCTTCTCTGAAGGCTCATTCCACTAGGTCTGTGGGTCCTTCGTGGGCAGCTCGACGTGGTGCCTCGGCAGTTCAGATCTGCAAGGCTGCTACGTGGTCTTCTGTCCATACCTTCGTGAGGTATTACAGGTTTGACACCTTCGCCTCTCAGGATGCTTCCTTCGGGCGGCGGATTCTCCTTTCTGCACAGGAGCGTCCCCACCCTTAAAGGATACTGCTTTGGGACATCCCCAAGGTATCCTGTGGATACCCTATGGACCCTGAAGTAGAAAATATGAGATATGGTAAGAACTTACCCTTGTTATCTCTATTTCTACGAAGTCCATAGGGTTCCACAGGACTCCCGCCCTGTCGCACCTGTGCTGCAGATGGGCTTTGCTCTGGTCACCGGTTTTCCGTCTCCCTCTGGTGAGAATGTGATTCTTGTATGTGTCCAGATCTTTGTTCTCTCTCTTCCTTCTCCTCCTCCGGCCTATGGCTTGGTAACTAACTGAGGTGCCTTGGCCCGGGGGCGGGGTATAGGAGGGGGACCTAGTGCATCCTGGGAGGCTGAAAGCTTAACTCTTTGGTGCCCTGCGACTGACGTCACACCTATACCCCAAGGTATCCTGTGGAACCCTATGGACTTCGTAGAAATAGAGATAACAAGGGTAAGTTCTTACCATATCTCATATTTTTTGTATTAGACCAACTTGGACCCACATTTCTGAGCTGGTGGGTCCAAGATGAAGAGCAATCCAGTTGTCTGACGAACTCTAGCACAATCATTGCCAGGCTGTTGTATTCCTTATCATCCGATCTGGGTGGCACTGCTAGCTGACGCTGGGTTAAGTGGATTGGACCACAGGAGTAGGCACTAGAAGACTAATATGATTGGCCCCATGGCTCCACACCCCTACATACCCCTCCTGCTTTCTTGAAGCCTCAGTTGTTTTCTAGTGCCTGTTGAGTGAGGCACTTTGTTTCTCTGCTCCTTAAAGTTGGCGTTCTATTGCCAGATGGGTGACAGCAGCTATCCGTCAGGCATATCTGTCCTCGGATGTGCCAGTTTCTATGTCACTCAAGGCTCATTCAATATGGGCGGTCGGGGCATCTTGGGCGATTCGCTGTTGTGCTTTGGTAGAACAGTTGTGCAAGGTGGCAACCTGGTCTAATGTACAAATGTTCATCAGGTATTATCGTCTTCATACTTTTGGTTACTCCAAGGCTGGTTTTAGCTGCCGTGTATTACGTGTGGCCTTGCCAGTCGAGGTTCCCCTGTTAGGCTTGCTTTGGGAAATCCCAGCATCGGCTAGCAGTCACCCAGATCAGATGGTAAGGAAATTGGATTTTTTTATGTATTCACCATAAAAACCTTTCCTTGTCATCCATCTGTGGGACACTGCGATTCCTCCTCTTCTAGTCATCTTGCTGGTTTTGTTTTGGTTTATGGTTTTATTGTGGTACGACTTTGCCTCCTCAAAGACGCTTTGTTAAAAAATAACTGAAGCTTAAGGGAAGCAGAAGGGGTTATGTGGGGAATGTAGCTCAACAGATTAGTCTTCTAGTGCCTACTCCTGTAGCCCAATTCACTTAACCCAGCGTCAGCTAGCAGTGTCCCCCAGATGGATGACGGTGAGTGTATAAAAAAATTATATATTTTTTTTGTCTGTTTGGAATTAGATGGTTGAGTTACTAGACTGCTTAAAGGATCTTTGCAAATTAGATTTCCTAATGCAGTATTTGAGCCTAGAACTTGTGTATCATTATATATTTTGTCAAAAGATGTATCCTCCTTGGTGGTGGAGCAAACTTTTTTTCCTGTAAACATTAAAAATATATAGACTATAGTGAAAATCTTTTTTTGGGTTCAGGTATTTTTTTTTACTGTATGCCAAAGCTCTCAGTAGTAATCTTTCTTCATAGATTTGAATGAGCTGTGAAATAGGTTTTAAGTTGAATTTGTGTTGTACAGTTAAGTTGTGTGGCTTAAAATAACTAGACCTGTCACTAGGTGATCAAGAGTACAGGAGATGTATCATGGTGGTTAACTTAGGACCTTCTAACAAATCTTCTAAACTATTTGATTGATGATCCTCAAATGTTAGGTTAAAGTTTTGCATTCCATCATGGAACCCTTAGAGGGGAATTCAAGTCTCTTCGATAGGTGTTTGCAATGTTCGGCTACGCACATCCCTCTCTGAGATTTATTATAGCCCACACCCCATAGAGGTAATGCGTGCATCTATGGGGTGTGAGAAAAATTTGGCAAAATTGTCCCCGGAGTGCTGGGTGTTCCGGCTAGTCACATGGCAATGTGACACCACTGTCTGGACTTCGCCAAGAATTGAATCCCCCCTTAGGTTTCATAGCAAAATACCTGTTGCTCTTGAGCTGGATCTGCATACTTTAGGTGGTTTACAACTTGAAAACAGCATGTTGCAAGAATTGGGCTGCATCTGTTTATTGAGTGGGTACCATAAATCTATTGGGGAATGCCCAAGCAGTTTCTTGCTTTTGACCAAATTAACTTCACATTTAAGAACTTTGACCACCATAACGGATACTTATAGATAGTACCAGATATCTGTGTGCTGGGATTCCAGTCATGGCTACTATAAATTTATCTTCCTTACAATTGTCCCCATGATGATGTCATATGTTTTCCCTCATGCTGTAAAGTTAATCATGGAAATATGTGCTTCAGAAATGCTGGTCACATGTCATTTCACATTCCTTACTTTGCTTTGAAGGAGATAACACTAACCCTTTAACCACTGTGTTATAATATTTAGGGAGGAGTTGTTATAAAAACACTAAAGTCTGATTGTGTTCTTATTTTTCAGTTAAGACTTGTTGAAGTGAAAAAAATGACTCTCTGGCAAAAAACGAAACACAGAAAGAAGGTTAATGATATGGGATCTAGAATTTAGTAGAAACAACTAAAGTGCAGTTATAGCTTAATAGAGTCTATTATTATTCCATCTGTACTGTGCATAAGCGCCAGTTAAAAGGTTTTAAATTCCTCTTATACAGCCTGGTGCAGAGTTATAAATAAATCAGGGAAGAATGTTGCCCTAAAGAAGCGTGTACAGAAAACATATATGTATATTCGCCTATATGCAGAGATGCAACCGCAGATACGTGTGCGTCTGATTTGCTAGGAGCCGTCCTCATCCGTGTATACTTGCACTTACCCTATACTAGGTGCAACAGAGCCGCATCCAAACTGGCATGTTTACACTCACACCCAGCTCTGCATGGCCCACACGCCCTCACTTCATGAGAACATCCCAATACAACTCCGTTCTGCCTCTTCACTCATAGATGTGCCCTGTGCGCTCCTGTCTGCAGGATGCGCGGTGTGAATTCACACAATGTAAATACATACACTCTACAAACAGTCAGACGCTCAACTCTGCACCAGCCTTATAATGTACACATTTATATGTCTGTCCTGAGTGTGCACAACGCACAATTTCACCATTTCCTGTGCATTCCACTCTTGTTTACATATCTGTTTATATAGAACTGTCACCTGCACATGATCATTTGCATATGTGGGCTTATATACTGTCCTCAATGCCATTTTTATTTAGAAAGGTTGTTTCCGACTGATGTGTTCATTTATTAACTAGAAGAGCAAAATTAAATACTTGGTTTAGGAGGATATTATAAGTCACTGATAAGTCTATTACCAAGTTGAAAAAAACATCACTGTACATCAGGCAGTGAGCCAGTGGTGATTGACATCCCTCCAGCACAATGCACTGTTATAGCAGGTGTTATAACTGCTGCTTATTTCATGCTGGGGTGATGTCATATCTTACAGAAATTAATTCTAAACAGTGTAGTATGAAAGTATATTAAGGCTGTATAATACAAATATATCAATCACTAAATCTATGCTATTCTAGCTTCTGCGTTAGTTTTCATTCTTACTCCGCGCTTGTTGCAGTGTTTAGGCAACTTAGCGTTTATGCTCATAATTGGACGTTCTCATTCATCTACGGTCTCTTTTTAAACTATACATGTTTTATTCCTTTTGAGTTAATTACTGTCAAACAGGCTAAAACGCTGAGAGTGACAGGCTTAATTAAATGACAAAAGGAAGATTCTTTTTAAGCTACCCTAAAAAGTTCTTCCTTGTCCTGTTTCAACACTCCTAAGTCAAGTAGGAGCACAGGGTTGTTACAATTCACTCCTCACTCTGGGGCTTCCCTTGTTCCGTGGAACAGCGTGAACTCCTCCGACATTCCTGGTGCGCTCTCCATACTCCTCTTGTATTCTCCCTGCATCCATCCCAAGTCCTCAGCCGCGTGAACCTGTGACCTTAGTCCGCAACTGTCCTTTTAGTCTTCACACTCACTCCTTTCCTGTAATCTAACTGCTGAAGAAAGTTCCTCTTATTTCTCTGTATCCGCAGACAGATTTCTTGAACTGGTTTGCTGCTGTTGTGACAGAAAGACTCTTCCTTTCCACATGCACAATTAAACATCCCTTTTATGTGTTAAAATGAATATTTGTTCCGAGTCTTATCCCTTATGTAACATTGTATACTTTGTTTACTAAAAAAAAAGTTCATTGAATGTCTTCGATGTATTATCCCAATTTAGCAAACTGTGTGATATCATGCATTCTTTAAATGTATCCTCCATAATCTTTATTAACAATGGCTTTTATTGTTTGACATATTCAATCAACCTTTCTACTGTTGCCTCATTATTTATAATTTCTTTTTTATGAGGTGAGGTTTTTTTTTGTGTTCTGGTAATTCTGCATTTTATTATTTTGAATTAACTTTTGCTTAGTGCCTTTTTTAGGGGGGAATTCAATTGTTTTTTTGGGCGTCTTAACTAATGTGAGTCTATTAGAGCAATTCAATTGTTTGTCTGATAGACGCCCATTAGCTGCGGCAGACACATTTTTTTTCTCGCAGCCTCCTGAGGTGCGAGAGAAAGACGTGTGCAAAGTTCGTCATTTGGGCGCCCAAACTAGAACTTTAGACCCCCCAAAACCAGGAGTTTAGACACCCAAACCAGGAGTTTTGTCGGGCTTAGCCATTTTGAGCTTCTAAACCTGGTGCTTTTGGGCACGTTAAACACTGATGGTTTGATATTGGAGAAACGATTGAATTGCTCTGATAGACACCCCTTAGTTTAGATGCCCAAAAAAACAATTGAAGTCACCCCTTTAGTGTCCTTTTATTATGTGAAACACTGCATTTAATATTTGTAAGTCATACTATTGAAATCTGCTTTTATAAAATGAAATCTAAGTTAAATGTTTAGATATGGATCGCGGGTGTGAACACAGCACATGTACCCGGTTGTGGACGCGCATCTCACGCAATACGTGGCACGACTTGCCACACAAACGACAAAGATACAAGAGGACACATCTGTAGTTTAGATCACGCTAAAGGATAAAGAAATTATGGTGTCACATACAGAGGCCAAAGCAAATTTTAGCAGGCTTTACTTGTAAACACTTGTACTGTTCACAATCATATGTTTCTTTTTTTGTGCACACTTTGCACTTTAGGTAATGCTTATAAAATATTAGTCCCCTATTATAGAGTTTTGCAGCACAGGTGTTTTATACTCACATATATTATAATTTGCAGGGCACTTCACACTTATTCTTAATATAATTAATCCTTGATGAACTACCCAATAT